>JAAFCE010009058.1:10267484-10277607 GCA_013389805.1 Trigoniulus corallinus
CGTTAAGAGGGGTGTACCCATTACAGAGGTGTACCGTTAAGAGGGGTAGTAATAGCATTAAGCCTATGGGCGAAAAATCGGTGCCTGAAAAATCTGTACCGATATGAGGGGTGTACCCATAGAGAGGTTTCACTGTACTACATTCCAGGACAGGCAGTTGTGGTGGTGGAATGATAAGGTAGAGGCACATCAAACCAAAGAAGCATTCATCCCACTTTTATTTTGGTTTTTGTGGTGTCTCAGGGCCCTTCAACTGCAAGGCAATTAGATTCCCATCCAATGCATAGCTCTAAAGCAGGGACTGCAGGGACACTACTCTAATGTGAAAATTTTTGGGTACTAGTGGTACAAAGTTTTCCCAAGCGACCACCCATTTTAGTACTAGCTGTGATTGCATGGCTTAACTTCAGGGATCAGATTAGAAATGGTGTGTCCAATGCAATAAGCCACTTCCTCTTCATCCCAGAAGTGAATTGCAGTGGAGGATCAGCAATATACAATACACTATATTTCACAAACATATTCTTTTCTCACTCTCTGCTGACTTTTGTTTTGACCATCATCATCGTCGTCATACCCGTATCCCACTTACATTAAGGGTCTTAAGGACTGAGTACCTAGCTTTCAATTATAGTGGTCACGAGCAAGGGGGTGTGATTCATTGTGGGGGAGAGGGGATTCCAGTGGTAAAAGAGTTCCGCTATCTAGTATCAGCTTTCCAGAGCAATGGGGAAATAGATTCTGATGTGACCCGTAGGATTAATGTAGGATAGCTGAAGTGGAGACGGACGAGGGGGTTCCTGTGCGACCGCCGAGTCCCAATAAAGTTGAAGGGCAAAGTTTACAGAACCGCTATTAGGCCAGCTATGCTGTATGGCTCAGTGTTGAGCAGTTAGAAAGGACCATGAAAAACAAATGCAAGTGGCCGAGAAGTGAACGCTGCAATACATGTGTGGAGTGCCACGATCTGACAGTATCAGAAACGAGTACGTTAGAAGTAGTTTGGGGGTGGGAGACATTGCAGAAAAAATGAGAGGGACCGGCTGAGGTGGTATGGGGATGTGATGAGGAGGGGAGAGGAGGAGCTTATCAGGTCCATTGTGTGACTGTAGGTAGTTGGGGGCACCAGAGGTAGAGGAAGACCAAAACGGACGTGGGTGCAGGGGGTTCAGAGGGACATGGAGGCGTGTGGGGTGGAGTGGGACTTGGTGATGGATAGGCGTGTGGGGTGGAGTGGGACTTGGTGGGGGATAGGCGGGAGTGGAGGATTAGAACCTGCAGACCCGACCCTGCCTCAGTGGGAGAAGGGTGAGATGATGATGATGAGATGGAGGTGGTATGGGCATGTGATGAAGAAATAAAGGTGGAGGAGCTCATGAAGTTCATTATGGAAATGCAGATTGTGGGATGCACCCTGGGCAGAGGAAAACCAAAGCAGAAGTCGGAGCAGGTTGTATTTCAACGCAATTTGCTGCTTCCTGCTCACCTCATAGAGGAACCTACATCGACCAGGGCCACTCATGCTGCACCAGGTCCCTAGTTCTGCGCCGTTTTTTAAGGTGTACATAGTGTGAAATGTAAACAAAAATAACAATCCGGCGGAGAAACGCCCAGCTTACCGCCATGGTCAAGCAGTCTGCCAGTTGAGCGATGGAGTCTTCCAGGCATTAGGGTGGAAGATGTCCAGTCCATTTACAGTATAACGTTCGCAGGATATCACCAACATTCACCATGCAGGAGCCACGGGTGTGCTTCCCTGTCCCGCACCATCAACCTTGAGTAAGAATTGCACATGACGTCAAATAGGCTCAACATTTGTGCAATATCATATGAATTACCTACCCTTCACAAAGTTAAATCCATGTGCATGGAAAAGGGACTCTATAGATGTCATTTAACAATTGAGCTTTAATTATTTTTGCTAGGAAAATTGCTATAAAAAGAAGTCACTTCCGGCTCTCGGAACACGAGTATACAACAAAACAAATTCCTAACGAACAGTACAGACCAATTTGTATTCATTACAACAGAATACAGACGCCGTCCTTTTTAAGAAGAAACCATTTACTGGTTACTTCTTATGCAGACATGGCTTGACAAAGAATAACATGCTGGAGAGCAAAAACCCTAGGGAAATCTAGCAATGTGAGAGTATACAAAAACAGTAAATATCATTCAAATCCGTAAGGGAATTAAGTCAAGAAAAATCAAAAAGTATGTTCGTAGTGTGGTGGTAAATACCGTATATGCAAGCAGCGAACATCGGGAAGTGAAAACACAAAGTAATGAGCTCAATCCTAGAATAGTCCAGCACTCCACCCTCAACATCCTGTAGGAATCGAGTTACATTTGTAAGAGGACAAAACAAACAATCTACAGTATATATATCATGAGGGCCAGTGAATAGCAAAATGATAAAATCAAAAGTACTTTGGTGGAAAAAACCGTCTCAAGTTGTCCAACCCTGGAGTGGACACCCAATATGCAATCTTAGACAAACCACATGTTGGGCAGCATGGCACATTTCAATAAAACGAGTTTCAAGAGGGAGTGGAGGGTTGAAAAGATAACCGCAGTGATAGAAGGCACCCTGAAGAGTGGTTCCCTTGTTTAATTTATAGGAGTCGGATGGAGCTCCGCAAGCTGCACCTAAACCTTACGAATGCTTAAAAACTCAGAAGGACTTATGGTGTTAAGCAGGCAGAAAATATTTGAAAAACATCGTTCTGTGACTATTCCTAAATCGTTGCAAAAACATCAAAGAATGTTGGCTATATTCCGTTGAGGAGGTTTCTGGACACATTTGAAGGAGCATTTATATAAGTTACAAGCCTCAGCGACAAAATCAGAGCGCAAGAAGGATCGGAAGGAATTCCCTACTTAATGAATAATCAACACTAGAACTTTAACCCGCCAATGGCCTGCACATCTAGCCTCCCAAGCTGGGAACAAACGGGAGACCTTAATGGACGGCATTCTCCAACAACTTGCTTATTTTAACGCTCGTCCCGTCTCTCTCCCTCTCCCTCTCATTTCAAATATGAAATAATTTATCACGTTGGTGAACAAGATTGTCATTAACCGTAATTATGCATCATTGCATATTGAATGCTGACAACAGGTCTTTAATTGCTTGTGTCTGCAGTGCAACAGTCCACAACATACTACACTGTTCATCCTGGCTGAGCCATAAGCAGCGGACAGCAACAGAACGATTGTTGCAATGGTCGGCGATACGGAAACTCCACATAGGGGGAGCGGCGAGTTGCGTTGGACACAACAGTTCTCGTCTGATCACTGAAGTTAAGCAACGGAAGTCCAGTTAGTACTGACATGAGTGGTCGCTCAGGAAAGCTGGGTACTGCTAATACCCAATAATCGTCGCATTAGGCTATGCAGTGGACGGGTCTCTAATGACCTTGTAGTTGACGGGACCTTAAAAACAAACAAACAATCCACATAGGGCATGATATCTTTGTCAATAATCCACTCCTGGTTTCCTTCTTCATACAATTTTGCTTAAATTTATGTTACAATATCCAAACTTTGCTAGAAAGTAAGCAGTTCGGTTGATGAGCGACCTGGCGATTGGATGGATGGGGACCTGGTGGGAGACAAGTGGGAATGGAGGGAAGGAATACACAGACCTGACCTTCCCATGTGTGAGATAAGGGTATGATGATAACATAATGCTATGAAAACGGCTTTCGTTACATTTATGCTGCTAATTGTTATGGAACAAGTACAACATTTGATACAAAAAGTTTTTAACAGCAATTATAGGGGGTTGGAGAACTTTATGTGTTCGAATAATTGGGATTGTGTTGTAGAGTCCAGTTGTGACTATGCCTATCAAAAAAATGAACGTGTCCTGAAAACAATGGTTTTCGTTCATGTTGGGGAAGGGTGTGTTAAGGTAAACTAGCAGAAAATCTGTTAGCAATGTATGCATCACTTCCTATTTTGGAGTACTGCCCTAAATTAAAGCAGCCGCATGCGGTCTGGAATATCCCTATTACTTATTGTTATTGTGCAATAGGTCAGACACCATGCAATATTATGACCAACAAAGCATTAATTAACCTGAAAAAATTTCTATTCTGATTGTATAATGCAGTGTTGGAACACGTGGGGTAGGTTACAACTCAGCCAATATTTCCTGCGGAATCCAGACGCCTGGCTAGGGTGCCCCCAGTCAGATCATGCTCAGTGGACTCACAGATCCGACCTATCACAGGCGGGATAAGAGTATGATGATGATGATGCCCTAAATTAAGGCGCGTTTACACGGTTCAACGTAAACAGGAAATCATCCAAAGTGATCATCCAGAATGACGAATGAACAAAGTTGGAGCGGGTTCAACTTTTCGATCACTTTGGATGATTGATTGGGGTAAAACTGGGGTAAATTCTCACACATGAGTGTGAATTTCAGTCATGGATGTGAATTTTCAAGACATTTACATTGAAGTAAGTGAATGACACAGTTCACTTTGGAATGACACAGTTCGCTATGCTATACAAAGTGAAACCATCGAAAGTGAATCGTGTAAACGTGCCTTTATAGCAGATATTTTATGCCATTTTATGAAGTTCTTTCAAACATTCAGGCAATTTTAATCACTTAAGTTTCTCCTTAGAAATTCCTTTTTCTGACTACAGTAAGTCCTCAACTTACGCGATTAACTGGTTCCAGGGGTTTTCGCGTAAGTCGAGGAAAGCACTATATTTAGCATTTTTGACAAAAAATATTTAAGTTTTAAAAGTTAGGTGAAAGTGAAATAGCTCTATCTAGATAACCTAAGAAAATATTACTTATTGCACATAACAATCTGCATACATACTGTATTTATCATGAACTACTTCAAGTATTGGTCCAGTGTTAATTGTCTTTTAGTCCTGTGCGATAGGAGAGTCCCAATGAAGCTGAAAGGGAAGTTCTACAGGGCAGTGGTTAGGCCAGCTATGCTATACAGATCAGAGTGTTGGGCAGTGAGGAAGTGCCACGTCAATAGAATGAAAGTAGCCAAGATGTGAATTCTGCAGTAAATGAGTGGGGTGTCGAGAGTTGATAGAATTAATAATGAGTGTATTAGAGGTACCTTGGGGGTGGTGGACATTACAGAAAGCAAAGCGCACAACTGAGTTACCCCACCACCACAGTGTCACACCTAAGGCTAGGCACTCACTATAGACCAGACTGTCTGATGGCAGTCAGTGTGGTCAGCTCAGGCAATGAAAACCAATGGGTTGCACGGTGGCTAATAGTGAAAACTGATTAACAATTACGTACATAGTACATACTGTAGACTGTCGTCAAACAGTCTTGACTATACAGTGTGTGCCTAGCCTTAAACTTTTTTTTTTGTTTAAAAAAGAATCACGTAAGTCGAAATCGCGTAAGCCAAGGACTTACTGTATGGGTTAAGTTCACTTAACTTCAAGTACCGTATTTATTCCAATAACAGCCTCCCTCTATTAAGCGCAGCACCATCAGGGCGTAAAAAATAATAAACGCCACCGTCCAATAATCGCCGCAGCGTTTTTTTTCCTTGTGGTAAAATATTGTTGGAAGAAACAGTGGGGTAGGTCGGTATACCCCCACAGATATCATCATCATATCCTTATCCCTCCTGCAGCAGGTTCGGGTCTGTAGGTTCTAGCCCTTCACTCCCATCTATCTCCAACCAGATCCCCATCCACCCAATACACTGCCATATCCATACAGACAACCTGTTCCGACGTCTGCTTAGGTCTCCCCTTGCCCAGAGTGCTTCCAACCACATGCATTACTGAAATGGACGTAACGAGTTCCTCTCCTCTTCCCATTATGTGTCCATACCACCTAAACCTATTCCCCGTCATTTTTTCGGCAATGGCCACCATCCCCAGGCTACCTCTAATATACTCATTCCTAATTCTATCAGCTCTCGACACGTCACTTATGTACTGTGGCATTCACATCTTGGCTACTTGCATTCTATTGATGTGGCTGTTATTCACTGCCCTACCCTCTGCTTCATATACAGTAAAAACACGTTCATAACGTTCATGGTTACAGCGTTTTCAAGGCTATAGTGTATGTTTGGGCTGGTCCAGACAGAGCCTATGGCTTTATAATGGTAAGGGGTCAAGCATATAGCGTTTGTTTTCATGGCTATAACGTTTGCCTGATTCTGTTGGGCAGCCAAGTTTTTCATATCCTATCACGGATATGAAAAACTTCCAAACCATATGTGCATGTCCTCATTAGCCCTTTAATGCATGAAAGTTGCATTTTCATTGAAAAAAATATATGCAGTTAAATGGCATGTAAAAAACATTGGAAAAATATTAAAAAAAAATTAACTGTCATAAATATTGATTAATTAGCAAGTTTTAATCATGTGACAATTGGCGACACCATGCATTCAAGCGAATTATTTATTTGGATGAATGATATGCTACAAAACAATTTTTGTCTTTACAGAAACAAAGATTAACATCACATTTTTGGCATTTTACACGTCCAGAACTTTTGCGCCCATCATTTTTGCATCTATCTTTCTTCTTGACATGAATGGGCCAATGTGCAATGCTATCAAATCGAACATCTTTTGGTACTAATGCACTTTTTCGTCGCTTAACAAGTGATGGATGTGGTGATGTACTATTTGGTCTCCCTCTTGTCTTAATTCCCATGCCAGATTGCATTAAGACTTGAGCCAACTCCATCCTAAATCTTAGAAGAGGAAGTGGGTTTTCTGGGGGTTGCTTGGTTTTTAAAACCCTTCTGTAAAGAATCCAGGCATTGATGATTGCCAAGTCAATCAAATGATAGAATAATCTCAGGTACCATTTTCTAGTTTTCATGGAAATCCTAGCATGTCCCAACAAGCTGTCCATCAGACCCACTCCACCCATGTGCTTATTATAAGTCATTATGACTTTAGGGCAAGGAACATCAATCCATTTGTGGTTTTTTCGGTCAAATCGCTGAATGGTTTCTTCATGATGACAGCATAGTCACCATTTTATTGTCCTTCCAAACTAAAGATGAAATTTCAACACCATCCACATTGGCAACAAATTCAACTGAAGTACCTCTTGATTTTTTTGTTCATTTCTGCATCATTGGGTAATTTACATTTAGGAATCCTATTCCTGCGAATTGTCCCAAGAGAGTGAACACCTAAAACATATTATTTACCATTAATAACAGTTACTGAATCACCATCAGGTAATCATTTAATAGTTAATAGCTTTATTGAAATTTCTAAACTTTGTATTCACCTTTTTTTTCCAAAAAAACCATGAGCTTCAGTGATGTGTAGTAATTATCGTGGTAAATTTTATGATGCATTCCCTCAGGAATGCATCTAGCCAATCTAACTACAACATTAGCTCTGGCTCCCAAGTCAACTTCATCTTTTCTTCGTTTTGTTGGGTCATTTTCTTGACCACTGTATATTTCAAAATTATATGCAAAGCCAGACACACCACAGAGCACAAATAGCTTAAAACCATATTTATGTGGTTTTCCTGGCATATATTGTTTCATGGGATGTCTGGCTTTGGTGGCACACATTTGTTCGTCAACAGAAAGGCACTCTTCCAGTGGAATGGATGAAAATTTTTGTTTCACATGATCTATGATTGGTCTGAGTTTGAAAAGCTTATCATGTCCTGGTTCCCCATTTTTGATTAGGTTGTCATTATTATTGAAATCAAGGAATCTTCTGATTCTTTCAAATTGATTGACTGTCATAGTTTGTTGAACTAGTGGAATTCCAATAAGATCAGTCCACAAAAATCGAATGTTACTAATGGCAGAAACACTACTCAAAACGCAAATCCCCAAATATTTTGAAATATCAGCTGGTAGAATGCAAGTAGCTCTATCTCCAATTTCTTGTATGGCAAAAGTAGAACTCTCCTCAGCAATTTTTTGTATTAATTCTGGAGTAATGAAGTAATTAAAAAAGTCATGTGGAGATGCTAAAGCCATAATTTCTTGAGGAAGAGACTCATCACCTATAAACCTAATGTCCCATGTGCAATCTAAATGCTTCCTTCTCCACAGAATATTTTTATATTTCTCAACATTTTCTACAGGGATTTTAGATTTCTTTCTGGATGATTTTATAGTTGAAGATGATACATGCTCCTTATCAGCAGTTGAATTACAACAGGCAAACGCATCCAAATTTTCAAATAAAATTTTCTCATTGACAGTGGGATCATCATCACTGTCATCCATTAGAAATTCGCATTCACTGCCATTTGGAATGTCTTGTTGAAAAATAAAATTTAGAGGCTCTAAATTCCCATCTTCATCTAGCAAAAAATGCTGCTCCAACTCACTATCTGCCATTGTGAAAAAACTGTAAAATAATTTGCATTTCAATAACAGAAATCAAATGCAAAATTATAATTTTTGCCTAATGGCTACACCATGGCTGTAACACACTTTATCCATCAAATGCATGGTGTCCCCAATTGCACTCATAACTTTTTTAGCAATGGAAAGGAAAATTACCTTAGTGATCTTTGTCAAAAGCACAATAAAACGAAACTCTAAACTCCAAAAAATGAAAATAATTTTTTTTCCCCCAGAAAATAGAGACTAAAACTTAACTTTCTCATACAACACAAGTTCACAATTCACCGGTAAGAAAATAACAATAAACCGCCACATGAGGTCAATTGTGGGAAATTTCCATTCAACAACTATTGCCATCTAATGGCAAAATAGAAACTTCCATTCATTCTCAATAGTCTAAATGCATTGGGTTCCCAGTTGGAAGAAGTTTTAAAGTGTAATAAAGCTAATACTGATGTGTATCCAATTGGATGCAATATGTGCTAAAGGGTTAGGAATGTTGCATATGTGCAGAATGTACAACATAAGCTGTTCATTACATCCATTGTACACGAACAGAGACCACTCAATCTTGCTAAAGTGCGGTTTAGTACTAATGACACAAGCGACCTGGGATTGGGATTCCTATTACCACTCTCAAAACAGCTATCAACAATTGTGACAAAATACAATGAACTTGTGTAGAGGTCAGCCAAGATACCAAGAGGATATGTGTGCCTCAACATCCAGAGGTGGAAGCATTATTCGTTTGTTTATTAGTGTTTTAGGGCCCATGACGAACACCCCCCCCCCCCCAACGAAAATCCTGGATCTGCCACTGTTTAAGACAGTTGCAATTTTGAACAAATGTGTGCACCGAAGAGATCGGTATGTACGCCAAATTGTTATAGGCCAAATTTGTATGTACGCCAAATTGTCATACGCTGAATTTGTATGTAGGCCAAACTGATTACGCCAAATTGTCATATGCCAATCTGTCATGTGCCAAATTGACGTGATCCTGGGGCATTCTAGCGGCGTCAGGTGGCAAGCTCCTACACCTGGACATTTTGCCAAATCTACCCGTTGCATAGTTGAGAGGGTTCTTTTACATGGCAATGCCATCGTACACCACACGGGACCTCGGTTTTATTTCTCCCCTGAAGGAAGGCACAGTCAGGGATCTTTCTCGCCCAAAAGAAGCAAAACCACTTCGGCCCAGTATCAAAACCAAACACTGTCTATTATATCACCCTTCATGTCCATTCTCAGGGACAAGGTGGCTACCGGACCCGGACATAGGCGGGAAAAGGGCTAGGAGTTGCTTTGCATGGATACAATGTAAAGAATCATCACTCCATACACTATTCGTAATAGGAAATGATAACTGTAATTTGATATTGCTTCCACGATCACACAGAGGAAACTGGTGATTTCAATCACTACTTACTAGATTGCATGCGTGGAACCAGATTATTAACGACTTAATGAAGATCATGAAGTATACGAGCATGATCGAGGCTTTCACTGCACAATTAATCCACAGGTCATCACTACACAACTTGGAAATATTTTTCGGCATAATGTTTAACAAAGCAAAATAGAAATGTTGATACTTTAAGGTTGATACGTTGGAATGGAAAAAATGACTGTGCAGTCGTTCAGAGAAACATGAATAGCTATGATGAGCTGGATACTACTCATTACCTGTGCAACAAGTCACACAATTTCAATTTTTTATAAATTTCGTACCTTTACGACGACCATTTTTACTTCAAGTCT
>JAAFCE010009058.1:10277707-10289960 GCA_013389805.1 Trigoniulus corallinus
GGTACACCCCTCTTAACGGTACACCTCTGTAATGGGTACACCCCTCTATTGGCACACCTCATAAATGTCACCATTTTCAGAACACCCCCTCTATAATGGGTACATTCTGCCTCGGTGACGTAGTGGGTAGCGTGCTTGGTAACTGCAGCAGTGGTTCTAGGTTCGACACTGGACTGAGGTGGGTTGCCTTCTTTTCTGCAAGATAGATGCCCCGAATGTGTCTTTCCTTTGGATGAGAAGTAAAACCACCGTCCCATATGGTGTTCAATGGCATTTACAAATAAAAGAACTTGACTATGCAAATGACAGATGAGGCAGACTTTCCAGCAGCAGGAGCTTTCCTCCCCCTTGGCATGGGTGGAATTCCCCAAAGAAAAGTAGATCGACAATAAATTCGCATTGGGGCTGCAGCTTTGGTCTGCAACCGGCTGCGGAAGTTCACTGTCCAAAAGATCACCCTTGCATGTATTCAGAGGGGTAAGATGGGTACGCGACCCTGCCATAGGCGGAAAATAAGAAGGTAGCTTGATTCTAGACAAACGACCCTTCATTGATTTGTTTGTAAAAAAAGTTAAGTGTGTGTACGTCAAGAATTTTGTGAAATATTATATTTTATGCAATGCATTTTTCTCAGTTTAAAAAGAAACTCATATAACAATATATGTATTGTAACTCAGTGGTTCTCAATCTTTTTGAAGTCGGGGAACACTAAACTGACATTTTACTAGCACGGAACACTTACAATTCAACACAAACTTTAAAGCAGGTTGTATACCTTCTACAGTGGTATTTACAACATCATCATACCCTTATCCCGCCTGTGGCAGGGTCGGGTCTGCGGGTTCTAGCCCTCCACTCTCGTCTATCTCTCCCCCATTTCCCCGTCCACTACCACACACTGCCACATCCTTAAAGACAACCTGTTCCCACATCTGCTTTGGTCTCTCCTTCCTCTGGTGCTACCGACCACCTGCATTCCTGGAATTAAACTGATGAGCTCCTCTTCCCCTCTTCGCATGACGTGTCCATACCAACCCCGGCCTAATCTCCCTAATTTTTTCGCCGATGTCTACCAAAAGTGCTCCACATATGCTCCTTCCTAATTCTATCAGCTTTCGACATGCCACACATGTGTCACAGCATTCGCATCTGGGCTACTCGCATTCTATTTACGTAGGTCGTCCTCATTGCCCAGCACTCTGATCACACAGGACTCCGCTTGCCTGTCTCCACTTCAGTGACCCCCTCCCCCATTGATTCTGCGGGTCACATCAGAGTTTCTCTCCATTACTTTATTTTGCATTAATTTTTTTGCCGAACACTTGAAGTGGTTTCACGGAACACGCTTTGAGAACCACTGCTGTAGCTGAATAAATTAAACAACATCATTATTATTGTCCCATACCCCTCTGATGGGTATACTTTGGCCAGGTCCCACAGGTGTACCAATTAGAGAGGTTTCACTGTACTTCCTACACTTGCCTGGCCTAAAATGCCCCTTCCACATTTCCTAACCTCGCTGGCGACCCTGTCCTACATGGTATCAGCCATCGCTTACCAGTCCCAATTTACCTACCTGTGCACTTTTTGTTTCAGGTGTTAAAATTACCTCACATTCAAAGGATCCTAGAGCATAATATGACAATCAATAAAGGGATAAATTCCAATAAAATTTGAATAAAGAAACTGTGCAAAGCTATAAGCTACCAATGATCAAGTAATTTTAGTTATTTGATAAAAAAAAGCATTGAATGCACTTATTTCCTATCAATGTCCAAAGTGGTTTTTACTGTGTAATAGTCGGAAGGACTACTCATTTTAACTGACTTGGTTACTAACGAGCAGTCTGGGAGACTACTCACCACCTGAAATTGATACGTTACAAAAATTAGGAATTTACACGATATTTGAAAGCAATCCAAAATATTTAAGGGGTGAAATTGAACATTTCGAACAAGTTGGGCAGTCTGAGAGACTACTCGTTTGTGATCAAAAGTTTGGAAAATTACTGTTATTTCTATTAGATTGGAAAAAAATGCATTTGCAACGTTTTACCCCTGGATCTCCCAATACCCTTCTAAAACCTTCTAAATAATTTATGAAGCAGGTTGTCATTTTAAACTCTATAGCCCTTTGAACTTTTCTAGGGTCCTGTTGTCCATTGGACTAATGATTAGTAAGAATGTAAGTTTTTTAGATGTTGAATTTATTATAAATTTTGCATTTCTAAGTGAAATGAAATAAATGCACATGAACATTGAAGACCATATGTGACTGATTATTACCATCAAAACCCAGAAATACATTAGACGGATTTATGCCCTTTTCCCTTACAAGATTAATCACGATTCAATATTCCTATGCAATATGTTTGAATGCCATCATTGGAGAACATCAAACATTTATTTGTAGAGACTATCATGGGAAATATTAAAAGTAAATTTTATATCATTTTTTACAAATTTAATGATCATATAATTCATAAATAGCGTTGTTTCTATATTAAATTATCAAGGGTTACACTGGTCTACCATCAAAAATCAGCATTTTTCGTTTTTTCACTTTGGCAATGCTCATCAAAACTTGTCAAGCTGAGATCGTCATTTTAAGTGCACTTGTTTGTTAACCTACTCCCCTATAATTGGGACAGTCCATTATTTGCAACTGCACTCTTTCGGTGCATAGACTATGCTTCTTGGCCTATTGAGTACTGCACACATCCATTGATATTAGTGTAGTTTCTTAACCCTAGAGAGCTAACCCATATTTCATTGTTACATTGTAGCTAACCCGCCGCGGTGGCGTAGTGGTTAGCTCACTCGGCAACTACGCCAGTAGTTCTAGGTTCGATACTGGACCGTGGTGGGTCGGCTTCTTTCGGGCGAGAGAGAAGCCGCGAGTGTGCCTTCTTTCGGATGAGAAGTAAAACCGAGGTCCCGTGTGTGGGTGTACGATGGCACTTGCACGTAAAAGAACCCTCTCTACTACGCAACGGGTAGATGAGGCAAAATTTCCAGGTGTAGGAGCTCGCCCCCTGGCGTCGGTAGCATTCCCCAACGAACACTAGACCGACGATAAATAAGCGTAGGGGTGCAGCTTTGGCCGGCAACCGGCTGCAGAAAAAACTATGTCCAATATATCACCCTGTGTCCATTCAGAGGGACAAATGGGTACCCGACCCTGCCATAGGCGGGAAAAGGGTTAGGAGTTGCTTTATTGTAGCTAATGGGTAGTCTCTCAGACTACCAACATTACTTTCTCACTTTTCGGAGAAATCGACGGTATAAGTAAAATATTTTATTACACACATTCATGATTAAAAAGCGGACCATTAGTTTGTAATACATTTCACACAAATTTCTCCTCTCTGATCACCACATATGGGTTTTGAACACCATTTGTGGGAGTACTGTGTCATTCTTTAAAGCGGTTGAAACATTCAAAATTTCATTTTACAATTCATCTACTTTATATTTCAGGAATGCTTATCAAAAGCACTTTTCAGAAAAAAACATTCTTAAATATAACAATGAACTGTTTCACATGGTGGCATGCTCCAACTAGTTTTAGCAGATGATGGAAGGTACCAATAATTAGTTTAAATTAATATAAAAACAGATTTGTATAATTTAGTGATTTTTTTAGCTAAGGGAATTAATTTAAGTTTAGGAATTGCATTTTATAAGTTTAGGGAATTCAATTTTTTTAGTTTAGTGGATTCTTTTTCCATATTAGGGAATTGTTTTTTTTTTATTGTAGTGGATTCGTTTTTAAGTGAATTCATTTTCTTAAGTTCCATGTAATAGGTCACAAAATGTCTGTCCAATCCCCTTTGGTCAGACCAAACATAAGATCATGGTCAGACCGCAATTGACCAGGTCAATCGTAAAACGCGCCTTTAGTTTTTGTGATTTCATAGGCAAAAATGGGCAGCCTTCTATAACAGTTGCCAAATGGGTACTGGTGACATTTCATCTCGTGTGCATTGGATTGCTGTGGCACCTGCAGTAGCAAAAATCGGATGTGTGCTCCAGGCCTTAAGGTAAACAAAAAACGGCATCGATGACAATTGGGATTTTATTTCAAGGTTTAAGGCGTTATCTGATACCACGCCTGCTATTTTAAGGAAAGGAACAGTTTCTTAAGAAATGTTAAAAACGTCACTTAAAAGAAGCCAGCTAGAACTACAGCATGCCACATTGTTAGGGTGGGTATTTCATTTGTTTTAGTTGTTTACAGTTTTAGTTCACCAGGCTGTCTAAATTTCCTACTTCCTCATCTGACTTTCCTCCTTGTATCCGTTAATGTTTAAATACCGAAAGGTCAGAAGATTAAAATTAATTTTTATTATAAACTGCAACTGCTGATTTTGGGATTTAGGACATGACAGGTTTAATAATCGTGCAATATTTAGCGAATTGCACGGTTTGTACCATCCTGTGTTCGTCTGAAGTTCCAACAACTTGAACAGTGCGGGGAAATACCATTTTAGAGGAAGTTTAGTGTAGAGTTTGAGATTATAAGAAGAAATTTGGTTTTTGGCCCCTCTTTGATGTTCTTAAGGCATATGCACTGGGGGCGTATTTGTTGGCCGCAAAAAATTTAGATGTATACGCGAAACCTGGGTAACATCTTCAAATGGACATAACGATTTCCTCCTCTCATTACGTGTCCATACCACCTCAACCTACTCTTCCCACCCCCTGGTTACCTCTAATATACTCATTCCCTGTTCATTTACTGCTGCATTCGCATCTTGGCTACTTGCATTCTATTAACGTAGCTCTTCCTCACTCCCCAAAACTGTGATCCATATAGCGTAGCAGGGGTAACCACTGTCCTTTAAAACCTCCCTTTCAACTTGATTTTGGACCCTCCTATTGCACAAGACTCCACTTGCCTGTCTAGACTTCAATTATCCTCCATTCATTCTTATGGGTCACATCTCAGTCTATCTCCCCATTGCTTTGCAACGTTGATCCTAAGTACTTTACCTTTTGCACCTTCGTCACCAGTTCCCTACCATGTCAGGACCATGCACCCATTTTCCCCACTCGATCTGTGAAAACGCTGGTAACTGTGGACAGATTTGCCATCGGCCTGTTTTCTGCATGGGGAAAGATATACGTGTAGTTAGTTAGGCAACAATGCTAGTTGTCTATGGAGAAGACGAGCTCCAATGGTCAAATATACTGTTGACCAATGACACATACAGTATTAGGGTTACACATTAGGTTGGCAGATTGCTGAATAAAAATACACGTGCGGCAGGTCGCTCACGTGTTTTCGGTGACTGGTGATGTGCACCGGGTAGGGCAACCAGTGTCCCCAGGGACTTAACGAACAATTTCCAGTTGTGCAGTACAGTGGTACCCCACTTAACGAACGCCTCGTATAACGAATGTTCCCTATATTGAACACTGTCAAGAAAGGGCGGGAGTATCGCATAACGAACTCATTTCACATAACGAACGCTTGTCCAATATATAAAGAGGAGAACACTAGGTGGCGCTTGCCTTCAATACATCTGCTTCCTCATGCTCTTGCTATTTACACCATCCATAGCGAATTTTTCAGAAATCTCCTGGATAAAGATCACCTTTTCCAGGGCGAAAACACCAAGGTTCCAGTTATGGTAGGGCTGTGGGGGTTGACAGTGCTTTTTACCAGTGGGGGAACCTGTTACGAGGTTGGGCGACCTAAGCCAAACCTCATGGCATTTTCTACCAATCCCTTTGTACTTCAGCCTAGTGTTGTCGTCTGCACTGTCAGCAACCACATTGCGTCTGGGGCTGGGTACCCTCTACTGCAAATTCTAATTCCTATTTCATTTGCATGTCATGTTTTTCTGCCTATTAATGCATTAGTGATTATTGTTATAATTTAGTATGTTTATATGTATATATTGTGTATATATGTATATATTGTTTATATGTATATAATGTGCTGGTGCAGTGGTTGGTGCAGTGTCTGTTGTGTTGTGACAAAATGCCAGGTGAGTGTGGGACCTCCACTCACTTGGCAGTATCAAGACCCTTAATGAGTGTCTCCTGTGGGGTAGGACGGCACCCCCCATAGGTAGCCCTGCAATTATTGCTGTGGGTTCTAGACCCCTGACTTGGGTGCCCCCAGTCAGAGACATCGCAAATAGTATAGGAGTCAGGCTCAGAGTGTGGACCTGGAATGTGGGGGCCCTTATAGGGAGAACTGGGGAACTAGTGGACACTCTCAAGCATAGATGCATTAGCATATCATTTCTCCAGGAGACCAGGTGGAAGGGCGATAGATCACAGTTGCTGGGATAGGGGTAGAAACTTATATACATGGGTAGTGAAGAGGGATGAAATGGGGTGGGCATTGTTTTGAGTAGGGAATTGCGTCAGGGGAGTACATCAGTCAAGAGAATTAGCTGTAGGATAATGTTAGTCACAGTTGTTTGGCAAGGCATAGGGCTTTACCTCATAAGTACCTATGATGATGATGTAGTACAGTCAGTCAACACCACAATTAGACAGGGTAGGGGAAATGAGCCCCTAATTATTGGGGGTGACTTTAATGCCCATGTGGGGTTGGAGGGTTTTTGATATGAGGAGGTTCATGGAGGATTGGGATATGGGACAATCACCCTTGAGGGGCAGAAGGTTCTTGAGGCAGCAAGAGGACATGGCCTTGTGTTAGCCAATACATGGTTCAAGAAGAGGGAAAAGCACCTAATCACCAAATACACTTTTTCTTGGTTAGGGAACAGCACAGGGTTGAGATCCAAGATTGCTGTGCACTACCCAGTGAGGATTTTTAGAAGGAGAGTGGCCATAAGCTACTCATGATAGAATTCCTAATGAAGGGGACAGTTACAAAACATTCATGGAAAGGTGAATCTGTCATTAGGTGGTGGAAGTTGCCCATCAAGGAGAATGAATTCAGGCAAGAGACTCTCAGCAAGGTTGACTAGGATTGGGATGGGTCAGGGATGTGCATGTGGGACAAGGTGGCTAAGAAAATTAGGAGATGTAGCGAGGCACTGTTTGGCATGGGTAGAGTAGGAGGCACTTCTCAGGGTAGGAGACATGGTGGTGGAATGAGGAGGTGGAAACTGCCATCAAACTAAAGAAGGTGGCTTTCCATAGGTGGAGAGAAATAGGGGACCAAGCTTCAAAGACAGACTATGTTCAGGCAAGGAAAAATGCCAGGAGGACCATTACTCTGGCCAAGTACCAAAAGTATGAGGCTCTATATGAAAAGTTGTGGACAAAGGATAGGACAAAGGATTTCTGACTGGCCAAGAATAGGGATAGAAATAATAAGGATGTTACCAGGGCCCTAACAGTTAAGGATCCAAATGGTAGGGTCCTGTTCCAACCAGCAGAGGTAATCAAAAGGTGGGAGGAATACTATCAGAACCTGTTAAATGTTGCCACATCTGCAATGGGCACAGACAGCAGTCCATCCTCCCCACAGGCAGTGGACAGAGTGAGTGAGGGTGAAATTGTCCAAGCCCTCAAAAAGATGAAAGATCATAAAGCAGTAGACCCTGATAGGATTCCAGTGGATGTTTGATGCACCTTGGGGACCACTGGAATTACATGGCTAATGAAGCTTTTCAACAAATTAGTGAATGGTGTCAAGATGACATCTGCTTGGTGTGATAGTTGGATAGTTCCAGTGTTCAAGGGCAAAAGTGACGCCCAGGATTGTGGAAACTATAGGGGCATAAAGCTCATGAGCCATTCTATGAAGCTGTAGGAGTGAGTCATTGAATGTCACCTCAGACACAAAGCTAGAGTCTGGGGAAATCAATTGGGTTTATGCCTGGTAGGTCCACAATGGAACCAATCTTTATTCTATGACACATGATAGAGAAGCATAGAGCAGCAAAGAAGGACCGCCATGAAGTATTTGTTGACCTGGAGAAGGCCTATGAGAGTGTCCCTAGACAGGTACTGTGGAGCATTTTAAGGAAGAAAGGAGTTGATGAAGGGCGTATTAGGATAGTTCAGGATATGTATGAAGGTTCCATAGCTATGGTGAGGACAGCATGGGGAAACACTGCAGGCCTCAATGTGCAGGTAGGTGTGCACCAAGGGTCAGCACTTAGCCCATATCTATTTACTCTTGTAATGGATGAGCTGCTGATGGGAATAGGGGAATGGGCTCCTCAGTGTCCAGTATTTGCAGATGATGTAGGACGGGGTTGAGGAGTCCAAAGAGAATGCACTGAAGGGCCTAAAAGACAATTAAAACAGCAATGGAAAGAGGGGGTCTTCAGGTGAACATGAAGAAGACTGAGTACCTAGCTTTCAATTTCACTGGCCAGGGGCAAGGGTGTGAGATTCACTGTGGTGGAGAGAGGATTCCAGTGGTATTTAGGATCCGTTTTCCAGAGCAATGGGGAAATAGATTCTGACGTGACCCATAGGATTAATGCAGGATGGCTGAAGTGGAGACAGGCAAGTGGGGGTCCTATGTGACCGCCGGGTCCCAATGAAGTTGAAGGGTAAAGTTTACAAAACTGTCGTTAGGCCCGCTATGCTGTACGGCTCAGAGTGCTGGGCAGTTAGGAAGATCCATGAAAGGCAAATACAAGTGGCTGAGATGCATATGCTGCACTACATGAGTGGGGTGTCACGATCTGACAGTATCAGAAATGAGTACATTAGAGGTAGCTTGGGGGTGGGAGACATTGCAGAAAGGTTGAGAGGGAACCAGCTGAGGTGGTATGGGCATGTGATGAGGAGGAGCTTATCCATTGTCGGACTGCAGGTATTTGGGGGCACCAGGGGTAGAGGAAGACCAAAACGGATGTGGGTGCAGGGGGTTCAGAGGGACATGAAGGCGTGTGGGGTGGAGGGGGACTTGGTGGGGGATAGGTGGGAGTGGAGGATGAGAACCCGCAGACCTGACCCTGCCTAAGTGGAGAAGGGTGAGATGATGGTGATGAGATGGAGGTGGTATGGCCATGTGATTAAGAAATAAAGGTGGAGGAGCTCATGAAGTTCATTATGGGAATGCAGATTGGTGGATGCACCCTGGGCAGAGGAAGACTAAAGCAGAAGTGGGAGCAGGTTGTATTTCAAGGAGTAGTTGGGTGGCCAGGAATCTTGTTTGGGGTAGGCAGGAGTGGAGGGCTAGAACGTGCAGACCTGAGTACCATATGGCTGGGATTTTCTATATTTTGCTACAGCAAGGAAAAACCTTGGCATCTAATAAGTCCAAGAAAGATAGTTAACATAATTTGGTGGGCCATCAAATTGTTTGTTTCATTCTGACTTGTAATATGGGCCTCTTATTGATACTTGCATCTATTTCTGGAAGAATTATGCAATACTTTTAGAATTCAGAATCTTATAATGCCTCCAAAAAAAGTTACAGAGTGTGGGGATTACAAGATCTTGAGATTGGAGCTTGCTAATATCCAAGCTGAGATCCCTAGGTTAAAGGCAAGCATCTTGGCCTCCAGTTCTCCAGTAGCTGGTTTGACCAAGGGCAGGCTGAGGTCTCCAGTACATCTGAAAGGACATCCCTGGGGGTAACACCAAAGGTTCTTAAGGAGAAAGAGGAAGGGATGCAATGGGATTCTCTAGAGATAACACCCAGATTGGAGGGAAATTTGGTTAGGTAAGAGAAACCAGTGAATACGATGCCTGTATCTGTACCACAAGATTATACCTGTGGAGAATTGAAGCAGGCTGGTGAAGGGGACACTGTAGAGGCACAAATCCCATTACCTGGCAAATGTGTCGTTTTAATTGGGGACATGGATTTAAAGGGGGTTGATAGCTGGGCACTACCAGAAGGACAAAGGAGAGGGTGTGTTAGTGTTGCTTCCCTACCTTATGCAGGACTAGGAGAAATAAAGGATAGGATTGAAAATATATTGAAAGGGGAAAGTGAGGATTGTATGATGGTATTACAGATTGGGTCCAATGACATAACCCTGGATAAGCCAGCTGTTGAAGTGTTTCAGGGAATTATGGAAGTAGCCAAGGATGTAAAAAGATTCTGACCCAAGGCTAGGGTTATGGTGTGTCCTGTTATTGAGCAAATGGATAAGGGTAGATTAACTGCAGCTAATGCCAGATGGGTTAATAACAGGATATTTTCTGATGGTCAAGCTAATGGGGTGACAACTACTTGATTATAGAACATATATACCATAAAATCTCACATAGTGCCCACAGATTATATGTGAAACATAGGGTCATTTAGTGCAGACTATATGCAAGGGCAGACTATATATTGGTGCAGACTATAAATGAAACCCAGGTTTCTCAATGAAAACTGCTCTATTTTCTGAACATTTTATTACACTTAACAACACGATTTTGCACAGTATGTTCTTATTTATATGATAATGCAATATAAAATCTTTCACATTTCAATTTCATCGTCAGGGCAATCTGACATTTCACGTTGAAATTCTTTTGAGCCTATTCCCCCTACAAGTTGTGCCATTGGCTACAGTAGGAATTTGAAAGTGCGGACTATACATGAGTATGGACTATATTTGAAACATACCCATCACTAATGCAGACTAAAGACGGGTGCAGACTATATTTGAGGTGCGGACTTTACATGAGATTTTACGGTATTAGACCTCCAACATTGGTTTGCTATGAATGGATTCCATTTCAATGCTAGGGCTGCCTGAAAGATTGAAAAAATTAAGGAATTTATTGATGATTTATAAGGGAAGACACCAGGTCATCTAATGCCAGGGTAAGAAAAAATTCCCATGGGAAGGGTCTGCTAGGTATAAATAGGGGAGGAAAAGGGAAAGTTTTTGCTGTCACAGAGCCATTGATTTTGCTTGTTGTTAATTGCAGAAGCATAGTCAATAAAGTGTCTGAGTTTTTTCCCTTTGCTACTACATCAGATGCTGATATCATAATTGGCACTGAATCCTGGTTAATGGGAGAAATTAAATCAGCAGAGATTTTCTGTGATAGGTATGTAGTTTACAGAAAAGATAGGGAAGTTGGTAGAGGGGGTGGAGTCTTTACAGCCTCCACCCCCTCTACCAACTATGCTATGTTGTCCTGTTGCTGGCTCTTGTGGTGGAGGAATTTATGTGGTTGGTTTCTACCGACCACCAGGTGATGACCCATACCCACTGATGAAACTATAACAATCATTGGAGCGTCTATGCGAGAGGAAAAAGGTACCAGTAGTAATTCTTGGTGGAGACTTCAATTTACCAGGGTTTGATTGGGGCAGTATGCAGTGTAATTTAAGCTTTGTTATCAGGAGCTCCTGATCTCTTTTTGGAGCAACTGTGTTGTAGTGGATTGGAACAGATTGTGACCATGTCTACTCATGAGGAAGGTGGTATTCTAGATCTAGTTTTTACAAATGTGCCCAACTATCAAGAAAGTAGAGTGTATTGAGGGAATTATTGATCATGCTGGGGTTAGGGTAGAGATCATAACTAGGTTGCCTAGACAGGTGGCTGCAAGCAGGTTGGAATACCATTTCAATAAGGACAATTGGGATTGTTTTAAAGCATATCTTGCATTTCAATTAAATAACTTTCATACAATTATTAATACACAGGGCGTTCAGGAATATTGGCAAAGATTCCTAGCAATTTTGGAAGAGGGCTCACAACTGGCTGTCCCTACTAAGGTGAAAAGGATAAACGTTCTTCCAGAATGGTACACCAAAGAGGTGAAGGTATCTTTGTGGAATCAGCAAAGGGCTAGGAACATACATTGATGGATTATATTCAAAAGGCTTTATGTCATATTCTTGGACTTTGAACAGGGTTTTGTCATGGTACCCCATGATAATTTGATTTCTAAAATGTCCAGTTTGGGGATACATTTTAAGCTTACTCAGTGGATAAGGTCCTATCTCCTGGATAGACAACACAGGGTCCTGTTCAAGGGTAGTGCATCAGAATGGGAACCAGCAACATCTGGGGTCCCTCAGGGAAGTGTATTGGGTCCTTTGCTGTACATTCTCTATGTAAATGACATAGGGCTTGATATTAGCTTCTTTCTTGAGCTATTTGCAGATGATACATGTATTGCTTGGGTATTGGATGAGGGGATATCATCCTGTGCAAAATTACAGCAGGATCTAGATAAAATTTATGACTGGTGCATTAGTAGGGAATTGCCTTTGAACCTCCATAAGTGTAGATTTCTTAGGATATCCAGATCAAGTAACCCTGTTGATTTTGATTACCACATTGGTGGTGAGTTGGTGGAGAGGGTGGTTACTCATAAACATCTTGGGCTTATTTTAAATAGTA
>JAAFCE010009058.1:10290372-10426132 GCA_013389805.1 Trigoniulus corallinus
GGAGAGGGTGGTTACTCATAAACATCTTGGGCTTATTTTAAATAGTAAAGGTAACTGGAAGGATCATATTGGCAAATTGATTGGGAAGGCTGGGCAATTTCTCTGTTTGTTTGATTAGTAGGGTTCTTGGTGACAGCACATAGGAGGTTAAAGAAACAGCCTATACTTCAATGGTGTCCCAATTGTAGCCCAATTTGGTCTCCCTTCAGGCAGGACTTATCATGGGAAGTTGAAAGAATTCAAAGGAGGGCAGCAAGAATTGTGCTTCACAGGTTTTCATGTAGGGAAAGTGTGTCTGAAATGATTAGGGAACTAGGGTGGGACACACTGAGCCAGAGGCGATTATCTCATAGTATTGGTCTTTTCACAAGACTGTTGCTGATGTGGTGCAATGGACCTCTGGTTGGAAGTGTGTCCAAGGCTGGGTATAAGGGGAGAAAGGACCATTCATATAAATTGAAGGAACTAAGGGCTAAGACACACTAATACTATTGGTCTTTCTTGCCAAGGACCATTCGACAATGGAATACTCTTGGGGAAAATAGAGTAGAGGGCTTACTGAATGGGAAGGCCACCTTTGCAAATTTTATAGTGGGGCACAACTATAGCTTTCTGGGTTATGTAACAATAGAGAGTTAGTCTCTCCACTGCCAAATTGGCCATAGTGGCTGCTTGCAGTGAACTAGAATTAGAATTTGAAAGCCACATTTGCCATCCACTACCCATGAGCATGCAACGATTAATGCTGATTCTAAGAAAACCTGACATAGTATTGGATGAGATGTGCAGTGCCATGAGGGCTTGAACCCACAGACCCCAATTGGATTAACCGTTGGCAAGCTTGTATTGGCTGAAAAGGAGCCGATTTTGAGGGCAATAATAAAGATTTGTATTATGGTGCATGTACACTGTAGAGAAAAATCAAGCTAGAGGTCGCTGCTCTACAGCAAGAAGTCTACTGTAGGTGTTTACACTACCACAGACTTTTTCTCTACATAGGGCAATTTAGGATACTTGTAGAGAATCTCTAGAAAGACTTCTGTGCAGTGTGTTTACACCTAACCATGTGAAAGCTATATAGATTAGATTATAGAGATAGTAAAAATGGCGTGCAGTGTGAGTTTTTTCTAATTTTTTTTTAAATTTCTAGAATTCATTATGTAGCTGCAGCTGCTGTGATACTTTTACTGAAAAGAAAAAATAAGAGACAGACTAGAAATGAAACAAATTGGCATTGCAAGGGTAGGGGTTGGGTTGGCAAATTTGAGAACTTTTCAGTGTCATAAGCCCTAGCTACATTCCTGGGGTATATTACATACCTCCATTAACAAGTGGCATAGCAAGGTGGGGGGGGGGCAAATTTGAGAACTGTCCTGAGTGGCATAAGCCCTTGCTATGCTCCTAGGGTAAAGTACATCCATCCATTAATAAGTTGTGTAGCAAGGGTGGGGAGGACCATTTGGGGGAGCAGCATTTTTGAAAAGGAATATAAAATCTCAGCTGTAATGAACTAATAAATATAGTTATTTATAGCAAAAGTCCCAAAATCTAGAATCTAGAAATTCTCTGGTCTAGAAGTTTTTTCCACTTGGCATTTTCTTCATACAACACTAAATGAATACCATGGAGCTCTATGAAGAGAATGGCAGTCTATTTGGTTAGACAAATAGACCTAGAGAAAAGTTTTTTCTGTCTCAGTGTTGTTTACACTATGCTCTCCCTGGACAGTAAGTGCTTTATGGTAGAGTAGAGCGGTTTCTAGCTAGACCACTCTCTAGAAGTGTTTACACTAGTAGATTTAATGGTGAGCGCTCTAGCTAGAGCAAATCTAGCAAAAAAATCTACATTGTACATGCCACTTTAAAATACATAAAAACGTTGCCTTTATTAACCAGCCTGGGTCGAATTTGATCAGATGGTTAGATGGTTCCATTCCATAGTGAGGGTAAGGACACCTTGGGGAAATACATGGGGCTTTCCAGTGAAGGTCAGAGTGCACCAAGGTTCAGCACTAAGTTCATACCTATTCATTCTGGTTATGGACGAGCTGCTGACATTAGTAGGAGAATGCGCCTCTCAGTGCATGGCATTTGCCGACGAGCACTGCTCAACCGTTCACTACATGCACTGCAATTGACTGCCTTCTCCATGCAGGACATTTTTTTGCTTCTGTGAAGTGTGAAGACCCGAAAAATATGGGTCCTATGAAAGTTTTCGCTCATTAACATTACAGTACAGTATTGTACTTTGTTTTTAACAATTTTCGCAATTTTTCGTGGCAACCCGGAACGCATTACACACTATAACATAGAAATCTATTGGAAAATGTGTTCCGTGCTATGAACCCCCTGCATAATGAACGTGGCGGTGGAACAAATTGCGTTCGTTGAGCGGGGTACCATTGTACTGTATAAAGGATGTAATGCGTCACGTTTTTGTGGAGTTTTGATTTTCAGTACAATGGGCCTACAAGACATCAAAATGGCAATGGAGAGAGGGGGCCTTAAAGTGAACATGAAGAAGACTGAGTACTTAGCCTTCAATTTCAGTGGCAAGGGACAAGAGGGTGAGATCAGTTGTGGGGGTGAGAAGATACCAGGGGTGCAGCAGTTCAGGTATTTAGGATCAGTTTTCCAGAGCAATGGGGAGATAGATTCGGATGTGACACATAGGATTAAGGCAGGATGGCAGAAATGGAGGCAGGCAAGTGGGGTCTTGTGCGACCGACGGGTCCCAATTAAGCTGAAGGGCAAAGTGTATAGAACTGTCGTCAGGCCCGCTATGTTGTATGGCTCAGAGTGTTGGGCAGCTAGGAAGAACCATGAAAGGCAAATGCAAGTGGCAGAGATGCGAATGCTGCGCTACATGAGTGGGGTGTCAAGAGCCGACAGAATCCGAAACACCTACGTTAGAGGTAGCCTGGGAGTGGGGGACATTGCAGAAAAGATGAGGGAGAATCGCCTGAGGTGGTATGGGCATGTTATGAGCAGGGGAGAGGAGGAGCTTACTAGGGCCATTACGGGACTGAGGGTGATGGGGGGCACCAGGGGTAGAGGAAGACCAAAGCGGACATGGGCGGAGGTGGTGCAGAGGGACATGGAGGCGTGCGGGGTGGATGGGGACCTGGTCTGGAATAGGCGGGAGTGGAGGATCAGAACCCGCAGACCCGACCCTGCCTCAGGCGGGAGAAGGGTTAGATGATGATGATGATGATGATGATGATGCAAAGCGGAAAGTATAATCGACACTTTGTGGGGTGGGAAGGTAAGGTAGTGTTTGAAGTTAGGTGCCTCACACAGGCATTTTTCAAGGCTCTACTGAGGTAGTGAAGTAGTCTGCATGCACACCAAGGAACTACCAATTCATGTCCTCCTTCGCTAGGGGCCATGGCTATGTTTAACATGTTTCAAATGTCTAAACTTGAAATTTACAAATTACAATTATCGTGTTGCAATTTCATAGCAACATTTTCCGGTTGTATGGGGTTAGATCACATACTTTACTTAAGATATGAGTAGGGAGTGGAAGGGACAGGTATAACTTAATGTATCAAAAATTACGGGGATGGATAGGATCAGGGATGAAGGTTTAAGGGATCTGATGGGAAGTAAGATGAAACGGAGAGGGAGTGGCGGTTGATAGCGTTGGACACACCAGTTCTCCTCTTATCACAGAAGTTAAGCAACGTAACCCCAGTTAGTACTGACATGGGTGGCCGCTTGGGAAAACTGGCTACTGCTAATATCCAAAAATCGTAACATTAGTGTAGTGTGCATTAGAACGATGCAGTGGCCAGGGCTGTAATGACGTTGTAGTTGAAGGGCCCTAAAACACCAATAAAATAAAATGATGAAACGGAGGTTCAGAAATCTCAACCCCGATTCTACCTTAGGCCTGAAGCGGTAGCAATATTACTACAAAATTTAGTTTTAAAGTTACATGAACTTCGGTGGGTTTTATTCGTGATATGTGGGACTTATGTCGTTTTTGAAGAGAGGTTTTTTGGTTTTGTTTCTTATTGAGCCCTAGAGATTTTCCTCCACCCCTTTCTATTCTGGGGTTATATTTTTTAAATTCGATGTAGAAAAAGTGTACGTTGGTTTCGAGTCTCTACAATATTTATTTTTCGACTTTAAATCGACCTCCGCTTTTAGCATTAAACTGCAACATGCATTAACATTGTTGTTTTAACTTGTGATACATCCATTAGCATTTACAGCCACAATGGCAGCATAAAGTGTCTCCTATTAAAATTTATTGTTTAGTCAATTATGAGCTAAATGTATGTACTAAATTAGCAAACGGAACTCTACTTGACAATTGGAGAGGCGCGGTCCTTTCCACATATTCTGACCTCTAATTAGCATTTTCCTTGTGTTGATGCTGCTGTTATTGCCATACTTTTTCAGATATAAATCGTCATTTTAAAGGAGAACTTCCTGTGGTGGTCAAAAAAGGACAGAAAAAAGCTGGTGACGAAGGTTCAAGAAGTAAACTGCTTAGGATCAGCGTTTCAGAGCAATGGGTTTATGGAAGTTTCGCCCCTCAGTACCTTTCGCCTCCAGACATTCGTCCCGCGGATGTTTCGCCCCTGGGAAGGCAAACGGCCATTTTTTTTTTTGCTGTTTTTATTTAGAAGAACAGCATTGTTCATTCGGACCTTATTCTGAGTCATCATCATTATCATCACACCCTTATCCCTCATGTGGGAGGTTGGGGGTCTGTGGGTTCTAGCCCTCTACTCCCATCTATCTTCCACCAGGTCCCCGTCCACCCCACACACGACCATATCCTTACGGACAACCTGTTCCCACGTCTTCTTCGGTCTCCCCCTGCCCCTGGTGCTACGGACCACCTGCATTCCTGGAATGGACCTAACGAGCTCCTCTTCCCCTATTCTCATGGTCTCCGTACCACCTCAGCCTATTGTCACTCATTTTTGGCGATGTCCACCACTCCCAGACATTTATTTCTTTTTTTTATCTGCTTAATATAATAATAATTTTATTAAAATAATAAAGACACAATCAGAAAGTCCATTAAATTTGTATTTTTGATGCCCTCCACAATATGTAGAATTCTTGCCGAAACTGCCGCATATTTCTTATACGCAAACATACACAAAAATTCTATTGCCCTCCCAGGGGCGAAACATCCTAGGGTCAGAATGTTTGGGGGGGCGAAACGTCTTAGGGGTGAAATTTACTCAGCGGCGAAATGTCGGAGGAGAAACGTCGGGGGCGAATGTCCCGGATCCCGAGCAATGGGAAGATAGATTCAGATGTTACTCATCGAATCAATAGGGGATGTTTGAAGTGGAGACAGGCAATCGGAGTTCTTTTTGATAGGACGGTTCCAATCAAGTTGAAAGGGAAGTTTTGCAGGGCCGTGGTTAGCTCAGATATCCTATATTGATCACTGTTGGGCAGTGGAAAGAGCTACGAAATAGAATACAAGTAGCCGAGATGCGAATGCTGTGTTAAATTAATGGGGTGTCAAGACCTGATAGAATTAGCAATGAGTATATTAAAGATAGCCTGGGGGTGGGGGACATCTTGGAAAAAATGAGGGAGAGTAGGTTGAGGACATGTAATGCGAAGGTGGTTGAAAACACCCTGGGCAGGGGAGACCAAACAGACGTTGTAGAAGATTGTTCGTAAGGATATGGTGTTGTGGGGGGGTGGACCGGGACCTGGTGGGTGATAGACGGAGGTGTAGGGCTAAATTCGCATGCCCGACCCTGCCACAGGCTGTATGATGATGATGGTGTGGAAAGGGGAAGTTATTTAACGGGAGACAATGAGGTGGAATCGTTAGTTATAAAGATGTGGAAAAGATGAGAGAAAATAAGGAAGAAGGAGGAGGAACTGCTTTGGTTTTTTTTAAAAGATTCAGGTTTTCGTACGGAAAGATATAATACTAAGTGGGGACTTCGGTTTGTGATAAGCAAGACCCTATCACAGACAGGACAAGATGTGGAGGTTGGTTAAGGAATAATGGAGCTTATTTAACCCTGCAATGAATGCTACACACTGAAAATTAGCTGTTAATGCTACACAGGGGTAGAAGTGCACCGCAATTAAAAACGCAATTCCCCATTCTTAACAATAAATTTATGTATCATGAAATGATAGAATATCATGAAAGAATCATGAAAGAATAATTCAATCAATATTCAGAAACATTCAATAAATATTATTATAAGCAATTTGAAGAAATTTTTATGAATTTTTTGCCCTTTATGCACTGCTTTTTCTGCACAGCGTACGTCTTTTGCTGCACTGCGTATGGCCATTTGAACACTTACACAGTTGCTATACAGGGGGAACAGGATTACCCCACCAATCATTACTTTAAAAATAAAAAGCAATTAACCACCCATCTGTGACATCACAAAGTTTAACCCATCATGTGACAATACTGTGAATCACAGAGAACAGAGAGGAGAAAGAAAGAGCTTGGGGTACACAGTACCCCTGTGTAGCGTTAGGGAGTTTTATTATAAAAGTCGACACATACATCCGGTACCGGGCTGCCACAGTGCGTCAGCTGCAACTCGCACTCAATAGTGCCAATGAGTTCGCCAACTCACCCGGCTATAATTTCTCCCCTGAGAAACAACAGTCATGCACTTCTGTAGTAAGCGAGGGCTTCACTCTGAGCCTCAGCTTACCCTGAATGGCCGCCTCCTCCCAGTTGAAGAGGCAGCCCGGTTTCTTTGTCTCCGTTTTGACAGCTGTCTGACAAAGGTTCCACACTTGAAGGAGCTGAAGGCTAAGTGCCTTCACTCCCTGAATATTCTGCGGTGCCTGCAGAAAGCTGGTTTTGGGGCGAATCGAATGGTGATACTTTGGCTCTACCGATAACTCGTTCGATCATGTCATGACTATGGCTGTGGTGTGTATGGCCTGGCTGTTCAATCTACTCTCCAGATGCTGGACAGTGTACATCACACTGGCATCCGGTTGTCCATTGGGGCATTCCGCACAGGTCCAGTGCTCAGCCTTTATGCTGAACTGATGAACTGCCACTGACTGTGTGGCGGCAGTGCTTGGCAGCTACATATATAATGTGGCTGAAAGGTCAGTTGCAGCACCCAGCCATTTTTAGTTCCACCCTGTGACGGCCATTCGATGGCCGACCAGGGGTTCCCCCTCCATTTGGCATGTAATGGATGGATGGTCTCACTGGCCTGGGTGTGACTCTGCCTAGGGTGCAGCCTGTACTGCCGGCCTCTGTGCTGTCCTGGACAGTACCAGAACCAAGTTTTAATTGGATGCTCACAGCCTTCCCCAAAGCCAGTACCAATAGGTCAGTGTACCAAGAAGAGTTTGGACGCCTCTCTCTGACCTATCAGAGCCATGTTTTAGTTTATGCAGATGGGTCAAAGAGGGCACCTCTGTGGGTTGGTCATCTTATAGTGGGCCACCTTCCAGGCGTCTCCAGTGTCTTAACAGCAGAGCTAACAGCTCTGCACAGGGCACTGGAACTCATCCAATGTTAGAATCACTGACACTTTGTGGTTGTGACTGACTCCCTATCCTCCCTTCAGCTGTTACACACCCTTTATGGCAGACACGCCATCATCCAGGGTGTGCATAGTTTGCTGCTCACGATTCTTTTGCAGGGCAAGACAGTGTTGTTTATGTGGGTCCCAGGGCATGTTGGTATCATGGGCAATGAGAGGGCGGATACCCATGCCCGTCAGGTGGCCCACTTGCCAGATATACCTAACACTGCTGTCCCCTCCTCCGATGCTCTCCCGATTGGTGCGGCGGGCTGTCCATGAACAATGGCGGTCACAGTGGTTTGCAGAGACCACCAAAAAACTCCGCACACTGCCAGTCACAGAGGGAGGAGGTTGTGCTTGCTTGGCTGTAAATCAGTCACACGTTCCTCACCCACTCCTACATACAACAGTGTGAGGATCAACTGTGGCATGACTGCTGTTGGAAGCTTCTCACAGTGGCACACATTTTTAGTCACTGTGAGAGATACTGTGAACTTAGATGCCGACAGGGAGTCAGTCCAGGGCTCTCCACCTTACTTGCTGCTGGCCTCCTTCTCAAAATTTAATCTAGATGCTCTTTTCTTCCTCGCATCTTTGCCTTTTATCCTTTGTTTTGGCTTTTGCCTTTTTTATATATGTGTTTAGGCTTTTGCCCCTTTTATCCTTATGTCTGTTTTGGCTTTTGCCTTTATTTATTCTTTGTTATTTATTTGTCTATTGCCTTTCACTTTTATTACTTTTAGTGGGCTTTTCCTCTTATTTAGTGTCATCACGGTGGGTTGCCCATTTACATCCCCACCATGGTGATTGTCTTTTTTGACCCTAATGACCTTTGTAGTCGATGGGCCCTAAAACACAAACTATGCACGCATGTAATAGCGTACACCGACCACATGACTAGCATACGATTTTTTTTTTTAAAAAATAAAGCTTTATTGCAGCGTTTCTGGAATGGCCTCTACACGAGCGCCACCTACCGATAGACCTCCACTGTTATCCATTTTATTTTTATTTCTTACTCTGTCAGGTGTAAGTTTTGAGGTACGTCTGAAAAGCGTACGTCAAAACGTACACTCAGCTTGACGTTTGTGGAGTTGAATATTGGTCTGAATTGTGTAGCATATGCTTGCAAAAAACAAAAAAATCGTTGTAATAAAACTCCCCATTAATAGGCTAATTTAAAATAGCCATATGCAAAATAAATTTGAGAAACTTTTTTTGTATTATTTGTTGGAAATGTAACAGGAAGATAGATATAGGCGTAGTTTGGAAGATTAAGAGCGTAATGGAATTACAGTAGAACCTCCAAAGTTGACCACCCCTATATATTGACCACCTCCCTAAGTTTACCAAATTTTCACAGACTGGATGTGCACCACATTAATTAATGGATGACCAACCTCCCCATCTTGACCACCTCTGTAAGTTGTATGTTAACCACTATGACTGTGACACAGTATTGATGTAACCTCCATAAGTTGACCCCTTGTCATTCCTTGTGCCTGACAAGAGCCTTGTTAAGGGTGACTAATACAAGATTGAAAGAGTATCCAAGGAACATTTCACTGGATTGCTTAGCACTAGCTCTTCTTGGGGAAAGCTAAAGAAATTAGTGATTGGTATGTCAGCAAATTCATGTGCATTTAAGAAATTGAAGACCACCCTGTAACATGGAGATCAAACAAATGTGCATGGATGACTGCTGCCCTGTTTGAAGAACATGTAAGGGGTGTGGATCAAGAAATGAAGAAGAAATGATCTATCCTACTAAAAGTAGACAACTGCCTTGATGAATTGCAAGTCAGTCACTCGACAAATTTGACACTTAACTTTCTTCTTCCAAATGCAACTCAAGGATCCAACCTCTTGACTAAGGTGTTATCAAATCATTCAAAGTGTTTTACTAAGCCCAGCTCCTGGATTGGGTTATTGGTAAAACATGTGTCACCAGCCTGTGGAAGCAACTTCATTTGCTGCATCCATTAATGCTTTGAGCCCTGTCCTTTGGATAATTCTTCAACCAGAAACTATGTTGACATGTCCAACAGACAACATTTTGGCCTCATACAGCCCATCTTCCATGGCAGAATTTTAAGAAATAACCTTTGAAGGTATTGTTGAAATGGGCAATGAAGTGTAAACCTCTAATGAATCTGATGCAGCTAACTGCTGGGAGGGGGGCATAACCCCCAAATACCAGATCAATGGCATTGGGGGCTAGCTATGCTGATCCACTAGCAGTAATAGTTTTGATTATATAGCATTTCATACAGTTGTATCCAATAAAAGAAATAATACTCATGTATCAGTACAGTACAACTAGTTCTCCGTAAGTTGACCACCTCCCTATGTTGACCACTTTTCTTCCGTCCTGAGGTGGTCAACTTACAGAGGTTCTGCTGTACTTCTATAAAGTTGTTGTTTGACTCTTGGAAATACCGTACAGATGAAATCCGCCCGTTGCTGTTGATGTGCTGTAGTAACGAAGGGTCAAGGATTGAGTCCATGCTGAACATTTCAAACTGAAAGGATAGTCTTACCAGTTTGTCGACATTGTCACCTTTCGGCTGCCACATTTTTATTCTCCTACCAAGAGCATCTAGAAATGATCTGAAATCGTCTTTGAAACCCACATGATAATTTTTCATCAGCTTACATGCAACCTTTCGTCCTACAGATATACAAGAATGTTATAATATGCCTGACTAGCGTTCATTTTGAATTGCAATAAAGTGAGAGAACTTAATGGTAGTTAAATTTATTTTTTAATTTACAGCTCGCAGGGATGGGCGTCTTGGCACTTGCGATATACTTACGACTGGATTTTGTGCAGTATGCTCAAGGTAACCCTCACCTGTCAACCTACAATACAGGAGTATACATTCTCATGGCTGCGGGAGGTGTTATGAGCGTTAGTATCGGGTTGTTTTCACTCTTTAAATTCGTTTTTTTTAATTTGGTCTTCAATCTATTGATTTTTTGTTTGTTTTGGCAGTTAGTAGGATTTTTCGGATGTTTTGGAGCTTACAAGGAGAGTCCATGTATGCTTGGAACTGTATGTTTACAGAACTAGTCGTTTATCAAAGGTGCATTTGAACGAAAATAATTTTTTATATTCCTACTTATTCAGTTCTTTACTTTGCTGCTCATCGTTTTCGCCGCTGAAGTTGCCGCTGGCGTGTGGGCTTTTGTTAATAAAGGATCGGTAAGTTCTTATTACAAAACGATTAAAAGACTACTAGGCGAGGAGAGGTTTTTCTTGGGGTCACAACAATCAAGATCTAAAATTAATACAAAGAGTACAATTACCTCTGATGGTTTAATTGTCAACGTTCGAACGTGGAGCAGAGGAATGTTTTATTACTAACGAGAGATAGAGGTAACCCCATTGTGCGTATTTCGTCAGATGGGAAGTTGTTTATAACGTCGAAGTCGTTTATAACGACACTGGATATAACGTACAGTCGGATTTAACGAAAACAAAATAGTCAGAACCATGAAAAGCAATACAAAAAAAAACATTAATGTTGCTTACAACGAACACATTGGTTAGAACGTACAAATCGACTAGAGAAAACACATTTCTAGGGACAGTTTTTCAGTTGAGTTCTGTCTTCGTACATGACGGCATGCAATGACAATAATTCTCCCTCAAGAAACAGGACATTAGAACAGCAATAGAGAAGGGGGGTGGGGGTCTGAGGTGAACATGAAGAAAACAGAGTACTTAGCTTTCATTTGGAGCAGTCAGGACCAAGGGGGCGTAGTTCGTTGTGGCAATGAGGTGATACCAGCAGTGCAAGAGTTTAGGTATCTAGGATCGGTGTTCCAGATCAATGTGGAAATAAGTCCGACGTTACCCATAGAATCAATGCAAGATTGCTGAAGTGGAGACAGGCAACGGGGTGCTGTGTGACCGGCGAGTACCAATTAAGTTGAAAGGTAAAATTTACAAAACTCTAGTTAGGCCCGCTATGCTATATGGAACGGAATTTTGGGCAGTAAGGAAAATTCACAATAGGAGAATGCAAGTGGCCGAGATGCTGTGTTACATAACCGGGGTGTCACTTGCTGACAGAGTCTCCAACAGGTACATTAGAAGTAAATGAGGGTTGGGAAACATCATAGAGAAGATGTGAGAAAATAGATTGAAATGGTATGGCCACGTGTTGCAAAAGGTGGCGGAGGAGCTTACACGGTATATTATGGGACAGCTGGTGGCGTGGTATCAGGTGAACGCCAAAGTGAACGTGGTAGCTGGTTTACAGAGGAACATGGTTGCGTGCAGAGTAGATGAAAGCCCGGTGGGGATAGATGGGAGTGGAGGATTAGAACCCACCGATCCGACTGTGCCATAGACGGGATAAAGGTGTGATGATGATGATGAATACATGCAGCATGTATTTTACAATAGTTATAACATACTGTAATCAATATAACACCGTTAACAAGGATCCCTGCATTATAAACAATAGTATCGCTTTTACCGAACACCAGCTACAATGTACAAATGCCGTCGGTCCCTTGAAGTGCGTTATAAAATATTTCGACTGCATTTGAATAATTGGGAAAAATTTAGGGCCATATGTAAATAAATATTTTGCAAATGTCGACATTATATGATGAATTCAGCAGTGATTACAGTCGATGGTTTGATTCATAGCTCATTTACTTAGATTTTCCAGAAATTTTATTGACTTATTCATACATGTGTTAGGGTTAGGAAGTGTCCTCTAACTGCTTGTATAAATTAAGTTCTCAACAAATATGGGATATTTTAGTTTTTACTTCCACCTACCCACTGGAGGATTCTTTGACTACTAACAGAACAAAATAAGTGTACACCATCATTTGGTAGAGTTCCGTTTTATTGCTAATATCTTTCTTGAAACATCATCTCTGAAATTTCAGGGAACATTAAAAATTGGGTTATCCTAATATACCCCACTCATGGACCACAGCGTTTGCATCTTAGCTACTTGCATTCTATTTATACATAGCTCTTCCCCACTGCTCAACACTCTGCTCCATATAGCATAGTAGGCCTAACCACTGCCTTATAGAACTTCCTTTTTAACTTTATTATAGTTAAATTTTTAGACATTTAATGCTTTTTTTTATTTTTCAAATTAAAATATTGTAAAATCCTAAATTGATTTTACAATTGTTTTATTCATTTTATTATTATATACCGTATCTTATCGTACTCATTTAAATTATCCTGGAATAGAGCTTTTACAATACGGACGTTGAAAATTTGTCGCAAGGAGTGCTACAAATCACAAATACGAATGATGAACTCATTCGTATTTGTAATTGTGAAGGAACGTTGAAATGAGATGTCCAAAGCAAATGTCGCCACCTAGGGGAAGACGTCTAACACTGATCAAAAAAGACTATGTGCTAAAGTTGAGTGTGATTTTACTAGCACGGTGTGCTAATCCCATTGCACATTGTTGGGAGATCATTTTTTCATACAATTTAATGATTTTAATGGTTTCCTAATTGTAATTTACTAATTATACCTTTAAACTTTATTTTTACTCTCTTGAATATTTTCTGTATTTTGAATTTTGATGAATTTCCCATATGTGACATCGTTAAGACCCAGACGTCTTCGTTCCTAAAGATGGCTGCCTCATGCTGATGTTTGAGCTTCATTGGGCATGCGCAAGGGTGTGGCATTGTGACTGGGGAAAGTTACGATTCTGGAGGCTTCTAACCGTTGCCAAAGTCGGGGGGGGGTTGAGTGGGAGGCACAACTACGCTCAACACACTCGTATTTGTAGTCGGGACGCCCTATTCGTAATTCATTTCAACGTCCCTATTGTTCTCTCAAAATTCAAACTATTTGAACATACATATATTCGAATATTCGAAAACTGTAGTTTGAATTTTATTATTCCATATTCGAATAGTTGATGAAGCCGAATATTTGGAAACTAGTTGTTTCATATCATGGGCCTGTGAAAGAATCCTTTCCATACAGAGTTGTATGCAGTGCTGGATTTACCACTAGGTTGAGTAGGCTGACACCTAGGGCCTCAACATTTAGCAAGCTTCAAAACTTAAGAAAAGGGCCTCTCAATATCTAAATCTGGAACTGGTTGTATGTACCTGTTAATTGGAGAATTCCGAAATATAGAAATTACCTAGTCCTGCCATACATTTAATTATTATAACTTATTCTTTCTGTATTTAACGTTGTTGGCAGGAATGGTTTTACGATTTTTGCCGCTCCTAGGCTAAATTGTTCTGCTGCCTCAACTAAAAACGTTGCTTAAATGCCTCTTGCCATGAAAATGCCCCAATATTTTTATTACTAGCTTATTTGATTGCTGTTGTTTGTTGGTGTTTTAGGGCCCTTTAACTACAAAGGTCATTAGAACCACGGCCACAGCATGGTTCTTATACAGAGACTGCACAGACACTACACTAATCCCACGATTTTTGGGTATTAGCAGTTTCCAGTTTTCCCAAGCGGCCACCCATGTCGGTACTAGCTGGGGTTGCGCTGCTTAACTTCAGTGATCAGACGAGAACTGGTGTGTCCAACACAATTCTCTGGTCCTTAGTTTATTTGAATTACAAGATTTATTCTATTTATTGTTTGTAACCCTAACCCTTTTCCCGCCTATGGCGGGGTTGGGTATCTATACATTCAGTTGCCGACCAAAGCTGCAACTCCTATGCTTATTTATCGTCGGGCTACTGTTTTTTTGGAACATTCCACCGACGCAGGGGGGGGGGGGCGAGCTCCTACGGGTCCGTGGTTTTACTTCTCATCTGAAGGACGGCGCATTCAGGACCTCGCTTGCACCGGAAGAAAGCATTTTGCCACCCTAGTCTATAACATTTTTCGCCTATTCAGAAATCCGTCCTTGGGTATGGGGTAATTTCAACACAATTCGATTCACATCCAACAAACCCATTTCTTGTCAAGGAACAAGGTCGGCTATAGGTGGCGTCAGAGAGACTTAATAATATTAGTTAGGGTACAGTCAGTGCCGGATTTATATATTGATAGGCCCTAGGCTAATTCAGTTTTGAGGCCCTTTTCAAGAACTTTTGAGGTCCTTTTCTTAAGTTTTGAAGCCCGTTAAGTGTTGAGGCCCTAGGCTATAACCTAATTAGCCTAATGGTAAATCCAGCACTGGGTACAGCAGTCTAACGTTCTTGATGGTAAGAATGAACAATAAATTTAAATAATTTTTACTTGAATGAGGGTTGGGGAAAGCGCCCTCCTGCCATAACAGGCTGTTAGGCCCAGCAGAGGCAGTATGCGAAAGATGGTTTGGGGAGGGGTGACTGGCAGGGGAATGGGGGAATTGGTGAATATCAATCATGTACTTCAAGATGAAAAAAAAGTTAGTAAGATAAGTCCAGGCCCAACAAGCATAGGCAGTGTTAAAATAAGTCAATAATGACCGATCCATAACTTCCTCAACCCTCATACCTGGGATTGCATTTATTAAAATGGACCTGTATGCTGGTCAAGGAGACATTAGCAATTAAAATAGCATGCATAGAGTAGTGCCAATGAGGCTTTTCTCTGGAATAATTTAGGGGATAGAAGAAAGCCATCAATTGTTAGGCCTGTCTCATTACTATCCCTCAATGCAAGTTGGATAGTAGATTTAATTCTTGGGTCAGGTAGAAATAATTCCTGAGAACGGGTAAGTCTAGTAGGGACCCAGAAATTTATCTCCGAAACCAGTTCCGGGCAATCAAAATTGTTACTGACAATGCGATGCAATAACTTTAGGCGGGCTAGTTTAATGGTAAGTTCAAAGGGTAGAATACCATGAACTTGATATTTATCAAAAGGAAGAGGGGGAAGCCAAGGGGACCTAGAGAAAGTCCTATTGTTCCCTAAGGGGGTTAATGAGACTGTAGGATTTGCTGTGTCGCTAATAAAGAAGGAAGTGTTTCTGTCGTGGATTGATTGTAAGCGATAACGTAGAGATGGGGCACATATCGCATAAACATTCAAGCAATATAAAAGCTTGGGGTGGATTGCCACTGTAAAAAGGTGTTCACAGAGCAAGGGGCAACTGTGGATATCTCCAAAGCCCTTGATCGCTGCAAAGCCCCGTTTTGAAGTGTAATATAAATGGCTTAGATGTGCATGGAGTGTCAATTTAGGGTCCTTCACCACGTTAGTAGCATGTATAGGAGAACCATCGGCAAATGAATAGTTTGTAGCTATAGGGTAATGCAGTCGAGAGAAAGTATTTTATATGTTTTAGTAGGGTTTAAGGAGAGGTGATTGACCTTCAGCCAAGCCTCGACTATTGAAAATCCATCTTGCAATTGGGTTACGTCAAATGCGTTTCTCACACAACGAGATAACTTAATGTCATCTGCAAAGGTGAGTAAAACTTGGTTAGGGAGTGGAAGAAGAAACAGGTCATTAATGTAGAGTGAGAACAATAAAGGACTCAAGGTGCTGTCCTGTGGGACCCCAGTAGATGGAGAAAAGCCAGAGCTACTAATGAAATTGCCGATCTTCATATAATTGGTTCTAACTGTTAAATAACTACACAAAAGCTGCATAATTGAGGGGACAATCCATAACTCTGTAACTTTCACAATAGTAGAGGGATATTAATTGTGTCATACGCTTATGACAAGTCCAAATATATAGAATCATATTGACATTGTTGTGAATAAGCCTTTTGTATTGCTTGAAGGTGTATCAGCAAGTTAGACTTGGTAGAGCGGCCTGTAATGAAACCATGCTGCTGGGTGGCTAAAAAAGGCCTACTCCATTTTAGAATCTTGTGATTCAAAATCCTTTCGAGTATTTTTGCTGTTGGGGCAATGAGGGCAATAGGGCGATAGTTAGTGGGATTGCAGTGAGAGCCAGACTTAAATATGGGGACAAGATAGGCTGTCTTCCAAATAGGTGGGACCTCAGAGGCCTTCAGAAATAGGGAGAACAGTCTTGCCTGCACTGGGGCAAGCAGATCTCGGTATGCTTTAATCACAATTGGTGGAAAAATGTCTGGGCCAGCTGAAAAAGTTGGCTTCAACCTATTAATTGCCCACAAGACATCAGCCATTGTGATGGTTGCAATATGTAGGGGATCATGAGACAAGGGTAGGGGATAAGTGTATGGACCAGAGTGTAGGGATGTAGCTATATTAGAAGAAATTTGAAAGGTTTTGGCAAAAGTTTAACAAATGTTATTCGGATTGGTAATATAATTCTGACCTACCTTTAACATGATCAGCTGTTGATCAGGAGTTACCGACTGTTTATAGGTTTTCCAAAATTGTGCTGGAGAGTTGATATTGCCCATTAAAGAAGACAAGAATCACTGACGATCCTGTGCAATGAGAGCTTTGACTTGGCATCGATAGTCAGCTTAAATCTGATATCGATGGGTTGAGGCCTTCTTTTTATGGCGGGTGAAAGCCTTACGCTTCTTTTGGAGAGTTAGGTGGAGCTCCTTACTGAACCAAAAGGGAAGTTTGCCACAGGTTTTTTGCTGAGTATGCATTGGTACAAACTTTTTGCATGCATTAGATAGAGTAGCATAGAATTTATCAACTGCTTGCAATGCTGAACAACACAGAAAAGCCTCATCCGAATCAATGGAAGCCAAGTGCTTATAAAGCCCAAAATAATTCCCAAACCTCCAATTTGGGCAGGGGCAATTAGGAGCTGCTAAAGGTCGCACTGGTAGGTCTAACTTAATAAGTAATGGTGGGGGGTAAGAATCTATACGATATAAAGGTAGACAAGAAGACACTTCACAGGTCCCATCAAAAAACACAGATGGAAGTAAGTTTTTCTGATGGTTACCAATGAAGTTCCATTGAGTGAACTTGTTTGGTTTGGTTTGTTGGTGTTTAAGGTCCCATCAACTACAAGGTCATTAGAGACCCGTCCACTGCATAGTTTAGTGCATAGTCTGCACAGACACTACACTAATGCGACGATTATTGGGTATTAGCAGTACCCAGCTTTCCCGAGCGACCACCCATGTCAGTACTAACTGGGCTTGCGTTGCTTAACTTCAGTGATCAGACGAGAACTGGTGTGTCCAATGCAACTCGCCGCTCCCAGTGAACTTGAAAGTTGTGGTCACAGCAATTATGGCTGCAGCCTTTGATGGATAGGCTGTACCCATATAAATAGGTGGGGATACTCCCCAATGAATATGGGGTACATTGAATTCCCCAATTGCTCATGCTGGGGCATTAGTGAGAAGGAGATTGTGTAAAGTCTGCATTTGTGCTAGGAAATCTGACGCCGTCAGGGAAGGTGACATATAGCACCCAAAACACGTGTAAGAAAGATGAGTTTTGGTGTCATAAATCTGAATAGGTAATATACCCTCGCTAGAAATGGCTTCTAAAGGCCATGGATTTAAAATATTTGAGATTGAAAGCAATTAGAATGCCCTCACCCCAAAAGTTTGGGCTTTTATCTGCCCGAAACACTCTATAGTAACTAGGAAAATAGTTGTAAGTTGATAAATTGGGGGATAGCCAGGTTTCCATAAGTATAATGACGTGGTAGTTAGTAGCAAGTATACTAGTCAGAAAATCGAGGCTCTTTGAACAAAGGCCCCGAACGTTCTGATAATAGACGTGGATCATATTTCAGGTGTTGTAATTTAGGTCTGGGGTTTCGGGGTGCTCCTCTCCAGCACCTACATGATGAGAAACATTAACAGGGGAACCATAGTTAGTCCCATCTAACTTAACAACGGACTTATCGGAAGAGGTTATAGAGGACTGCCAAACTTCGGTGGACAGGTCTGTCTGGAGGCGGCCCGGAAGGACCTTAAAAATAACTCCTTCTGGCCACAATAAGGGATTTTGCAATGGGGTGTCAGACCCTCCTGCTGCCAACAGCACAAATGATTAGTAGGAGTTATAATGCGTTTTTATCTTATGGATGGCTACTAAATCCTCTATATTTTTTGATTATAAATAGCTATAGACCTTGGAACAGTTTGCAGAGGGTGCCAAACCTGAAATAAAGATTCGATGCATACGTGAACGTATGGTGACCTCTAGTGAATCCTCTTTAGCTAGCCCTTTACCCAGGGTGGGAGGCCGTCCATTGTTGTTATAAGATTTCTTCAGGGGTATGTTATCTAGAGGTTCGCCTAAAGATGCAGAGGGGGAAGTAAAAGAAAAACAGAGGTGTTGCACCATCGTGGCTACTCCACTAGGCATCTATGACAGAAATCCAGTCCCTGAAATAACGGAAGGAATGGCTACAATCTGAGCCGTAATCCAAGGAGATAAATAGTTAGAATAGGAAATTAAATAGGGAAAGATATAGATGGGATGCAGTGAGCTAATCTCCCTATTAGGGAGATTGAGCGTACAGTTAACGATAACCATTTGTCCCATAAGCAGACGACACTTAAGTTACGCATGCTCCGAACAATTAATTTTATTTGTGGAGCATGCGCACCTTAAATTTCGTCTGCTTATGGGACAAATATACATACACTACCTCTTGAGGCATGCAGTAATATACAGTAATATAATATAATGCTCGTAACCGCTCCAACCAGCCTAGCATTGTGCTAACGTGGATCGTGACATCTTGGCTTGTGCTGAGCTGCGTGCTCTTATGACATTACTACTCTAAAACGTTCTAATTTATTTTAGCGGTTAAGAGCGACTAGTTGCTGAGCTCCATGCCTGAGACTACATTCTGTAGCCCTGGGACGTTGGTGCACACTCATCAATGCAGTTTTGAGGGTGTATTTTTAGTTTTAGGTGTAGGAACATGTTATATAACAATTTCACATTTTTTTTAGAGCTACGCGATGCAATAGTTAAAACTACCCTATCTATTAAAAAAATTGTAACTTTGCATTGCACTGAAAAAACTACTGCCAAAATTTCTGAACTATTTTAGGAAGTGAATGTCCGCCTCCATCAACTATAACTTTTTCCTAACCATTTTATGCCATATCTCATAGATTTTTTTAAAAAAGGCATTGGTTACTTTAAAGGAAACACCCTGTATATACAAGCAAATTTTAATATGTACTGTATTTTGTCATGCCAAAGCTCGGTAATATCATTAAAGTAAATTACCTCTACAAGGAAATCTGTAAAAGGCAGAGGCAGATTGAAGCCTTATCAAAATTTGAGAGAAATTTGTAATACAATTTTGAGGTTCGACAGTAACGGTACCATATAATGTATTTGATTCTACTTTTAGATTGAAAGCATCATTGAGAAGGGATTGGAGTATGCAATTGATAACTACTACAAAGTGAATTCTGTGCAGACTGAAGCTATGGATGTCATCCAACGAGAAGTGAATTATAGAAATAATGAGTTTTATATATATAAGGCATGCGATTAATGCTTGTGTTGGAATAAAGGTCAGGTGCTGTGGTGTGAAAGGACCCAGTGACTGGAAGGACACGAAATACGGACAAAATGCATTGGGCAGTGCGCCAAATAGAGTGGACATTGGCGTAGCTAGCAGCTTAGGGGACTTCCGTGTGCCCCCATCTTGTTGCAGTGTGCCAGAGGAGTCTGTTGATTGCAAAAGGGCACAGGTATTGCATCTCACAAATCCCATGGTTACCAATATTCACACGAAGGTAAGGGGTTTATGATATTTTAATTGCTAGGGGTCAATGATGTGTACGTGATCAGCTTGTTCATTTCTCTTTAGGGCTGTCGAGAAGCTTTGGAAGCACATGTTCATGATTACATAAATATTATTGCTGGTATTGGAATTGGAATTGCAATTGTTGAGGTATGGATGGACTGTAGTGTACCTTAGTATATCTTACATTCTTGAATCATGATGACAGTAAGAATGCTGATAAAACCAGGATCCGTTGACAGTTTGGGGTTTTCCGTCCTCTTGAAATAATTAAAGTAAACCGCATTCTTACGCTCTAGGATTTGATCTGCTTCATGCTTCGTCTGATAATGAATGACGGCATTTTTCTGTATTATGCGAACTTGTCCAAAAATAATTGGTGAGATCAAAAAGTCATTGTAGCGCACAAAAGCTCTAGATTCTTCACATAAAAGCAAGAGGCTACGAACTCAGATCGTTGCAACCTCACTTCTGTTAAACAGCTATAGTAGGAGGCTTTGAGTCACAAATCATTCATTGTCTAGGACTTTCATTACCAGTTTACAATTTGCGTAAAATGCTGACTGGCTCTTAAATATTAATTGCCCCACATATAAAGCAAGCATCTAATTCACCTTCTTTTCATTACCTTACTGATGTTGTTGAAGAGCCTAATTTCAGCTCCAGGAGTGAATACACAAATGGTCTATCATTTCAAACACCATTTTGCACATTCAATAAGTGAAAACAATATAATTTATTATATTTCTAGATTCTTGGCATGATTTTGTCCATCATTCTTTGCTGTGCCATTCGACGAGACGACACATACAAGCATTGAGACGACCCATTCACATTAACGGGAGAGATTGCCCTATTGTGGGACAAGTGTGAATTAGCTGTGTACATATCTGGGAAGGGTGGCATGAAACCCTTCCTGGTTTGTCTGCAGCATGTAATTAATGTCATATAATGCTCTGTCTGGTTTTGTTTTTCTTGTGGCAACAGTAGTTGTCACCACGTTGGTCTTTTTTTTAAACTTTTATAATGCGTCTTGAAATTTTTTTTGTGTCGTCCTGTGAATCACAAGTATTATTATCGAAATCCTTTGGAAGGATTGTACTGCAGTATATTTTTAATTAGCTTTACTCTTTTAGAAAACGTTACATGAACTAATTCTGTTAAAATGACAGTCATCCTATAGTTATTATATGGTGCTTCCTGCACTGATGACACAAGTTGGTGCATTGCACTAGTCTGTAAAGATGGCCTGGTAGGTATATATGGGCTGAGTCTCCCTCGTGAATATCTGTGGTTGATCGATACTCACCTGTTGTATAATTCCAGGCTTTACAATATATATTCCAGAGTATTCTCATATTTTTTTGATAGACATTTTTTTCATAACACAGTGAATTTATTTTGTTGTGCTCATTTGATGTTGTCTTTGAAAGCATATGGTAGTGGTCCTGTGAAGAACGAAGGAGGCAATAATAGTAATGATTGCTCATAAATTTTAACTCATTGATGTTATTTACGTCACAACGACTCAATTGCAAATTGTACTGAAAGGATACTTCATCTCTACCCTGACATGCTTGTCTCGTGCTCAAAAGCGATATTTGAGAAGTTGAAATTTAGAAATTATTAATGCTATTGAAAGAAAGTACCATAAAATCTCACGTAGTGTCCGCGGATTATACGCGAAACATAGGGTCATTTAGTGCGGGCTTATATGAGTGCAGACTATATGCGGGGGCGGGCTATATACGAGTGTAGACTATAAATGTAACTAAGGGTTCTCAATGAAAACTGATCCTCATTTTCTGAACATTTTATTACACTTAATAACACGACTTTACACAGTATGTTCTTATTTACATGATAATGCAATATAAAATCTTTCACATTTCAATTTCATAGTCAGTGCAATTTGGCATTTCATGTTCAAATGCATTTGATCCCATTGCCCCTACAAGTTGCGAAACTGACTACAGTAGGAATTTGAAAGTGCGGACTATAAATGAGTACGGACTATATATGAATCATACCCATCGCTAATGCGCGAGATTTTATGGTAAGTATTCATTATCATGCGCTCTTGCTAAACTACTATCTTCTAAGAAGCCCTTCCTATCGTCCAGCCGTCTCCTCCCAATATCTGCAGCTTACCAGCCAAGTGAATAGTTGGAGGTATGAGAGAATTTAACAAGGGTGACAATTGCAACTTTACTGTACATTCCTTTCTGACAATTCAGAGCATACTATTGATTTAGCATAACCATGAAGGGTCACTGCATTGGAATCCTTTGTTATGATTTGTGTGCTATCTTCCAAGAATTTAAATTCAATGTAGCAGTGAAATGACTTAATATGAAATTCGATTCATTTCTGTTTGTTATAATACCCCGGCTTTCCCATTAGAATTAGTATAAAGTAGGTAATCCGTCCTTGACTCCTAATGATTTTTAGATTTATACCATTGTAATATTACTTGATAACTAGAATCTTAAATGATTGCTGCAGACTGAAGTTGATAGTATAAGTGGAAGATAGTAGTGGAAGGGAGAAATGTTATTGTTGGAAGGAAAGGCTGAGTTTCTATGTTATTCTAGTGAAGCTAGAGTTACTAAAAAAACCCCATCATCTTAAACAAGTGTTTTTGTTTTATTTTTTGGTTTTAATTCTCATTTCTGTCTCATGGCATTACCCAACTTTTCTTACTCATTTGCTCTGTCTCACTCAAGCCCTGTCCAAATACATTACCGTAGGTATAACAGCAAGGAACATAGGTTCTATTACTGACCAATTAGGGTATCTTGCTTCCAATGAGTGCAGGGTGATCCAGCACTTAATGTAATTAGAGAACCGCTGGTCAACTTCAACACTCCATTTTAGTTACAAGATTTGAACCATGGTTCTTGATGAGACGCACACATTCTGTTTATAAAAATTCATTGAATAACCGTTTAGTTGCTTAAAGCTGACCATCACATCAACATTCCAAGTGTTTGGTAGCCATCATTCTAATTCTAATTGAATACACTGCAAGCAACTCTGATAGGCCAAATTGGCAGTGGAGAGAATAACTCTTATTCCCAACTTCAAACTCATTCAAAACCCCAAGGAACATGATGCATAACATCTATTCTCCCGTCCATTCCCTACCTGCTATAATGGCACCTTCTTTCAGAAAGTTCCTCACATAATCCTCAACAAGATCATTTCATTGCTGAATGATCGTTGGAAAAAATCCATTAATATGAGTCTGTTTGTGCCCTGATCTCTCTCAAATTGAATGGATGTTTATTTCTGCCAAATGGAGGACCATCGTGTCCTATTTTCATCAGTATGTTAAGAACTTTAATGCTGTGAGATACCCGCCTGTGACGTAGAGTCCCACCCTAGTTCTTCGATCATGTCCGACACACTCAGTCGATGAGAGAAGCGATGTAGCATATTTTGGCTGAGAAAATCACTTCAGGAAAATTATCGAAAAATCTCCCTTTGAGCCACTTTATGAGTCAGAATGGATGCCAATTATGCTGTTGATGCGTTAAATGACACATTTCCTATGTTCTTCCTACTACAATTAATATTTTGAACAATTTGAAGAGCCTGCTTCATTTAGGACCATTGCAAAATTTCTACTCCTTACTGCTGCTTGTTCTTCATTCATTGTGTAATGCAGAGTTTCCCAAACTTTTTGTGCCATGGAGCCCTTTTGTTCGTGAAAATTTTTGGAGGAACCCGGATCATTCTATGCGCATGTTTTTGCAACGAAGAAAAAAGGCAAGTTTGTGTTGCAAACCTACTACTGGTATTCACATATTACAAATACTCCAAGTTATTTTTTACTGATAAATGCTTTGATGCATATATAGCTGTGTTCAGATCGTCGTCTAAAATGACGTCAATATGAGTTGCATTACTTGTATAGCACTATAGATTATAGACTATAGATTAAATCAATAATTTTTTTCAGTTATCTGCAAAACTATTGTATCACGGAACTCTGGGATTCCACAGAATACACTTTGGGAAACTGGTGTAATGAATGCTGTGAGTTCCTCTTGTATCCCATTCACAACTGCACTCCTTGCCACCTGCGTCTTTTTAGTGAAATATTCATATAATTGTTGTCTATCTGTTTGTAATTATGATTCAAAACAATTTTCAAATCACCATATATATATCTTGTCAATATCAAATACTTTTTTATATTGCAAAGCTTATTCTTATTGGATTTCTTTTTATTGACAAATAAATTTTTATTTGTACAGTTTTACTATGGCTTTCGATATCGTTACACTATGACGAACCTTACACGTACAATCTGGCATCAGTTCAATCCATTTTCTTGATCATGAACAGATTGATGGCAGATTGTTCGATTGACGGATGGCGTTAGACGTTTAATACAAACTGACATCAATCAGCAGTTTTTACGTTGAAGCCGTTCAAGATAGTACCAAAATGGATTATAACAGGGGCGGATCCAGAAGGGGAGCAGTGCAGTCAGTGCCTCAACGGGGCGCATATTTCAACTAATGCATGATTAATCTTTGCAACGAATGATGCATTTTTGCATTGCTATCCCCACTTGTATACTGCCAGTCCAACAGTTACAGTGCAATCTGCAGTTGGCTAAACCATTGAACATGAGACACTGTCTAATGGGCAGTAGAGGACTTAGGGATTCTGAATAACCCTTATCCCGCCTGTGGCAGGGTCGGGTCTGCCTGGTCCACTGAAAATACTGTGGAGTGGCTTATTGCGTTGGACACACCAGTCTCGTCTGATCAGTGATTGTTAAGCAACGCAACCCCGGCTAGTACTGAAATGGGTGATCGCTTGGGAAAACTGGGTACCGCTAGTATCCAAAAATCGTCGCATTAGAGTAGTGTCTGTGCAATCTCTGCATCAGAACTACACTGTGGACGGGGGTCTAATGACCTTGTAGTTGAAGGGCTCTAGAACACCAACAAACAAATAAACTGAACATACTCTGACTGGGACCAACCCAGCCAGGCGTCTGGAACCTGCAGGAATATTGGCAAAGTTGTCTGTGGGGGGATGCTGGCCTACCTTACACAAGGGATTCTGAATATTTAAAAATATTAGTTGGTATCGTTGCAAAAGTAGAAAAGGAATAAATGAGTTCATTCATCTCAATTGTAGCTTCTACTGTTTTACATCTGCTTCACATGCAAGCCCTTATGAAGCAGATAGGGCTGGGTCAATTATACATGGTTGTCACAATTGAGACATTGAGTATCTAATAATAAGGTGATATTCAGCCAGAATACAATTCAGGGACAACCAAAAAATCCAATTTAAAAACTGAAATAATTTAAAAGACATGCATCCCTACAATAAAACCCCTCACACAACTATAAAAATATACCATAGAGACCACACTACTTTAACTCTAAAATCTATAGTGAGAGTCAAAAGTGAACGACCGTGCATGATTGTCACACATTTTTGTTTGTAAATAAAAATGTAGTTCACATAAATAAAAAAATATTTTTTTAATTTCAACCATAACATGTTATTAATGCCTGGTGAAAGAATCAAATGAACATTTATGCAAGGTATTGAAAAAAATCAAATGAAAATTTATGCAAGATATTAAAAAAAAATCAAATGAAAATTTATGCAAGATATTAAAAAAAAAATCAAATGAAAATTTATGCAAGGTATTGAAAAAAAATGCAAATGTGAATTGATATACCAGTTTTTAAGCGTCAAAAGTGTACAATCAAAACATGCCATTTGCATGATAAAGAAGTGAAACTTTCTTTCCCTACTACTTTAGTACTTTGTTGGTCCTCCTTTACTTTCTATTACTGCTGATAATCGGCGTGGCATTGACTCCACCAAGGTGTGTATGAGTTTTGTTGGTATTTTCCCCACTCTTCAATAATCACATCTTTCAGCCTGGAAATGCTGGAAATTTTCTGATTTCGTATTTGTTTCTCTAAATAACTCCATTTTTGGAACGTTATACAGTAACCATTCCATCACCAAATTGGACTTATGCTTTGGATCATTGTCCTGCTGAAAGATCCAACTTTGTCCACACTAATTAACAAATTATCTTGCAGAATCTTCAAATAATCTTCTTTTTTAATAGTAGAGTCCACAAACACTAAATTACCAACTCCAGAGGAAGCCATACACTCCCAAACCTTTACTGTACCTCCACCATGCTTCCCCATTGGCAGAACATTGTGTTGTTGATATTCTTGGTTTTGAGATCTCCATATTTTTGGTCTTGTTTCAGGTTGAAAAAGTTCAAATTTAGATTCATCTGTAAAAATAACATTACTCCAAAAAGAAAAGTCAAAATTTTTGTATTTTGTAGCAAAATCAAGTCTTTTCTGTTTATTCACTTTAGAGGTGTATGGCTTCTTCCTCAGTACTCTGCCATGTAATCCTGCATCATTTAGTGCCTGCCTTATTGTGCTGGCACTAACTGGTACTTCACTAAGAAATGAATGATTTTTTGCAATAGCAACGGCACTTGCCAAAGGATTTTTCCAGACTTCACGAACCACTGCACGTTTATCAGCATAAGAACGAGGCAGACTCTCAATTTTTCCAGTCTTACTGTATTTAATCATGAAGGTTTTTGCAGTTGATGGGGAAATACTAAGAATTTCAGCTATTTTAGCAAATTTTTTACCTTCATTTCTAAGTTTTATGGAGACTTTTCTCAAATCATTACTAACTTCTTTTCTATTATCCATTTTGCGACAAGATTGAATATTATTTTCAAATAGAATGTGGAATAGAATATGAAATAGAATATCGAATAGAATTATTTTGCCCAGAGGACAAAATTATTTCTTATTGCTTTTAAAATTACTGGTAAAATCATACATGGTTGTTGACTTTTGACTCTTAAAATTTTGCAAATCCATACACAATTGCGATTTTGTCAATAATCAGTATATATAATTTCCTCTTATTTTTTTCACCAGGCATTAACAACATTTAAGAGTTGAAAATAAAAAATACTTTTTTATTTATGTGAGCTGCATTTTTATTTACAAACAAAAATGTGTGACAATCATGCATGGTCGTTCACTTTTGACTCTCACTGTATATAAATATAAATGTGTGTTTGTTCAAAACTGCAAATCTCTGAAAGTTCTTGCTTGACTGATTGCTTTGAAATTTTGACAACGTTTTATTCCACTACAGCCAGGTTTTTATATTACGATTATATAGATGTCACACCTGTGACAGGTTATAAAAATTGTTAAGACAAGCTAATTTGTAAACGGTCATCTATTGGCCATCCAAGCAACATACAGTATACTATGCTAAATATTATAATATTCTGTTTACTATTTTAATCTTCCATTTACAACTTCCATTTACCATTCCATTTGCTATTCCATTTCAACGTTTCGAATTGCATTGTTTAGTTGAATTTTGATAGATTTCAATTTACAGTTGAAATCGTTTATAACGACACCGGATATAATGTACAATAGGATTTAACGAACAAAATACAGTCAAACTCGGATATAACTACCGTGACCATACGTCCTTTATTAAAGAGGACAGTCCTTTTTTTAACTGCCCTGTCCTCTGACTTTATTTATTTAATAAACTAGGGGTTTTGTCCTTTATTTTATAAAACTAGTGTTGCCATAGTTACGTGTATCATAGTGTCGTGCATTGCTGCATAGAGCACGAGTGCAGTAGTTCATGCATATTGCATTCAGTGTCACTTGTCAGCAATCTTTGGCAATTCCAGCATTTGGCATTTTTACACTCCTTTCCTTGGACAGAACACACATCAATTACTAAACTTTTACTTGATGCGTTATTAGACAGGGAACACATGTGAGTAATTAGTGTATTATTTAATTTATTTTTAATTTTTCATATTTAGGTATTAATTTATATTTTGTAGACCATCTCTCATCAGTTACTAAACTTTTACTCAACATTCGTTAGTTACATAGGAACCACATGTGAGTGTTTAGTCTATTACTTAATTTATTTTTAATATTTAGTATTTAGGTATTAATTAATTTATGTTTTGTAGACCATTTATCATGGCACACAAAAGAAAATGCAATTTTAATCAAACATTGCAAGAAGAATTTCCATTTATTAAAAAATGAATAATAGATGGTGATGTCAAATGCAACAAATGTTTAGCTAGCTTTAATATTGCAAATAGTGGCAGACAGCAATTACACAACATATTAAAACAACAAAACACAAAGAAGCAGATATCCAGGCCTCAACAAACAAATTGTTAAACTCATTTTTTGTTAATCAAAATTCCAATGACAACCAGGCTTTAGCACTAAAAGAGGCATCTTGGTGTTACCACTCAATACATCATAACTATTCATTTCGATCAATCGACTGCTCATCTAAATTCATTAAGAAATGTTTTGAGGAAAAATATTCTTGTGCAAGAACAAAAACAGAAGCAATCATTTGTAATGTAATTTTGCACCATATATTTTTGAATTGATCAAAACAGACTTATTCGGATTGTTCGAATCATGATAATACAAAATTGTGCACAATTCTGGTCAGATATTTTTTACCCCATTATGGTGTCAGAGTAAAAATTTTGAGTATAAATTTCTAGAGAAACTTCAGATATATTAACAAATTACATCAAGAAAATGCTCTCAAAATTCGAAATTACTAATAAATTACTTGCATTGTGTGCTGACAATACCAACAGCAATTTTGGTGGTTCCCAGAGAAAAGGACAGAATAATGTTTTATTTAAAATGCAACAATCGACTAAACATAAATTGATAGGGATTAATTGTGCTGCCCACATATTGAACAACTGCATAAGCAATGCTGTAGATTTTCTTCCAATAGATATTGAAGTAATAGTAGTAAAAATTTATACACATTTCTATATTTACACTATATGAGTAGAAGAGTTTAAAGAATTTTGTGATGATGCAGAGGTTCAATATAAAAAGCTTCTTGGTTATAGCAAAACACACTGGCTAACTCTTTTACCAGCTGTAGAAGGAATTTTACAACTGTTTAATCCACTGAAATCATACTTTTTGAGTCTGAAAAAATGTCCCACAATTCTGAAAAACTTTTTGGCAGAGGAATGGTTATTTATTCATAACCAAGCCTCGGCATTTCACCAATATATATTAAAGGTTGAATCACAAGGAATCTCAATGTGCGAAACATCCATCTTTTAAAGGAATTGAAGCTAACGTTAGTTGAAAGAAAAAATGAAGGATTTCTTCCAATTATTATTAGACAAGTGATTTTGGAATTAGGAAAATCAGACAATATAGAAGCTAAAAAAATTCAATGATGCTGTGCACACATATCAAACGTGCATAGATTATCTAAATAGTTGGGACATGTGTTTTATTGAGATGGAGGTGTTTGAATGGGCCACATTATGCGAAATCCCTTTGCAGGCAAAGGTAGAGGAAAGCTATGTTTTCATTTTGATTCATTGGTCCATAAATATACAAGATGGTGAATTATTTGATGAAGTTTCATGTGCATAAAAATACATCTCAAATGAATAACCCTGCCATCAAAGGTGGGTTGAGGATTTTGAACATTTTGCAACAAAAGAAATTGTTTTAAAAACATTGTAAAATTGTGGAATTTTCTTTATGTCTCCCTGGCTGTAATGCCCCTGTTGAACGAATATTTTCTTTCGTTAATAATATGTGGACGAATGACAAAACACAATTAAAAGTATGCACATTAGAGGCATGTATTTCTGTCAAATACAACTTTGAGATGAATTGTATGAAATTTCATGATTTTTTTAAAGCATGAACCAGCACTATTGAAAAAAATTAATTCTCCTGAAAAGTATCAAAATTAATGTTATTTAAATTTTTACAATGTGTTTGTATATATTATAATTAAGATTGCTTAAATTTATAATGTACACATTGTTGTAGGATAATATTATTGTAATAAATGTTACAAACTTATAAATTTTATAAGGTATTTTTTTATTTTCTTCGATATGTCCTTTATTTTCCTAAAAATAATATGGTCACCGTAGATATAACACACACCTTCAGGAATGCTTACGTCTGTGTTATAACCGAGTGTGTGTTATAACAGAAAGAATGCTAAATGATGCCAAAGTTATGTTAACTGAACAAAAATATGCTAATTTCAGGATGTATTCAAAAACTCGACCTACACTTGTATACTTCAAGATACACATACTTGCAGTCAGCTACAATTTTGCCAGATTCCACACTGCTGAGAATTTTATCCTTTTATCATCATCATCATCTCACCCTTCTCCCACCTGAGGCAGGGTCGTGTCTGCGGGTTCTAATCCTCCACTCCCGCCTATCCCCCACCTAGTCCCCTTCCACCCCTCATGCCACCATGTCCCTTTGTACCACCTGCACTCACGCCCGGTTTGGTCTTCCTCTACCTCTGGTGCCCCAAACTACCTGCAGTCCAACAATGGACCTAATAAGCTCCTCATCACATGCCCATACCACCTCAAACGCTTCTCATCTTTTCTGCAATATCTGCCACTCCTGAAGGGAAAGTCGTTTCTAATTCTGTCAGATGGTGATACCCCACACATGTAGCATAGCATTCGCATCTCAGCCACTTGCATTTGCCTTTCATGGGTCTTCCTAACAGCCCAACACTCTGAACCATACAGCATAGTTCTGTAAACTTTGCCCTTCAACTTTATTGGGACCCACTGGTCACACAGGACCTCAGTTGCCTGTCTCCACTTCAGCCATCCTGCATTAATCCTATGGGCCACGTCAGAATCGATTTCCCCATTGCTCTGAAAAACTGATCCTAGATAGCAAAACTCTTGCACCATATAGCCTTAATTAAGCTGTGGGGTACACCGTCTAGTTTCATTTTTATAGCTGTTTGTTATATGCGAGGTCTCTTACACGTTGAAAATGCCATAGGGACCAAACCAGTTGTGTGTTATTTGTAATATCCAAGTATGTTATAGCCAATCAATTTCTATATATATATTATGCATTAGCAGTGGCTGGGAATTTCCCTTCTGTGTGTTATAAACCAAAAAGTTTTATAACCAGGGTGTATTATAGCGAGGTTTGACTGTAGTCTGAACCATGAAAAGCAATACAAAAGAAGCATTAATGTTGCTTAGAATGAACACATTAATTAGAATGTACAAATCGACTAGAGAAAACACATTTCTAGGGAGGAGTTTTCAGCTGAGTTCTTTGTTCATGACAGGATGCAATGGCAATAATTCTCCAACAAGAAACAGGACTTTACAACAGCAGTGGCAAACGGGAGGGAGGGGCTGAGGTGAACATGAAGAAAACAGAGAACTTGGCTTTCAGTTGGAGTTGTCAGGACCAAGGGTGTGTAGTTCGTTGTGGCAATGAGGGGATACCAGCACTGTAAGAGTTTAGGTATCTGGGATTGGTGTTTGAGAGCAATGGGGAAATAAGTCTAATGTTATCCATAGAATCAATGCAGGATTGCTGAAGTGGAGACAGGCAAGCGGTGTGCTGTGTGACCGCCGAGTCCCAATTAAGTTAAAGGTAAAGTTTACAAAGCTGTAGTTAGGCCCGCTATGCTATATGGAACGGAATTTTGGGCAGTAGGGAAAATTCACCAGAGGAAAATGGAAGTGGCCGAGATGCATTGTTACATGAGTGGGGTGTCACGTGCTGACAGAGCCTGCAACATGTACATTGGAGGTAGCTGGGGTTGGGAAACATCATAGAGAAGATGTGAGAAAATAGGCTGAAATGGTTGTTGTTGTTTGTTTGTTGGAGTTTAAGGTCCCGTCAACCACTAGTCATTAGAGACCCGTCCACTGTATAGTACTAATGCATGTACTGCACAGACACTAAACTAATGCGACGATTATTGGGTATTAGCAGTACCCAGCTTTCCTGAGCCACCACGCATGTCAGTACTAACTGGGCGTGCGTTGCGTAACTTCAGTGATCAGACGAGAACTGGTGTGTCCAACACAACTCGCCGCTCAGGCTGAGATGGTATGGGCATGTGATGCGAAAGGGGGCAGAGAAGCTTACACAGTATATTATGGGACAGCTGATGGCGTCAGGAGTATGGGGAGACCAAAGCGAACATGGTAGCTGGTTGAACAGAGGGGCATGATTGCATGCAGGGTAGATGAAAGCCTGGTGGGGATATATGGGAGTGGAGGATTAGAACCAACATATACAACCCTGCCATAGGCGGGATAAGGGTGTGATGATGATGAATACATGCAGTATGCATTTTACAATAGTTATAACATACTGTAATCAATATAACACTGTTAACAAGGATCCCTTCATTATAAACAATAGTATCGCTTTTAGCAAACACCGACTACAGCATACAAAAACCGTCGGTCCGTTGAAGTTATTTATAAACGATTTCGACTGTATATTCATTTTGGTTTGATGGTTTAATTATTTTGTATGACACTGTGTTGGAATTCGTCTGTGTCATTTACCATAGCATTCATTTTGTGATTATACTTCATTTCTCTTTTCATTTCGTTTTTCAACTTATTATTTTTCACTGCAATTGTGCTATGTCAATTGTTCTGTGGTTCAGTTGCAATACTTTGTTAGTATGCTTTTGTTTTTTAGTTTGTGTTTTCTTCCTTTTTCAGTGTTTTGCAATTTTGTTTTTTTTTTATAATTTTATTCTTTTTCACTGCAATTGATCTGCCTTAGTTCATTCCAGATAATGCTTCAAGTCATATATCAGCACCCAATGTTCAACCAACCCCCATGTCAGTACTAACGTGTGCTGCATTGCTTAACTTCAGTAGCACCAATGGCCGAGGGCTACAGAATGTTGTCTCGGGCATGGAGCTCAGCAAATTGTCCCTTTTAACCGCTAAAACAAATTAGAACGTTTTAATATAGTAATGTCATAAGAGTATGCAGCTAAGCAAATTGTCACTCTTAGCTGCTTGGAGCAAATTGTCACTTGGAGAACAAGCCAAGGTGTCACGATCCACGTCATCTCAATGCTAGCTAGTTGGAGCGGTTAAGAGCAACAATTTGCTGAGCTCCATACCTGAGACATCATTCTGTAGCCCTGGGCCTTAGGTGCACACTCATTAATGCAGTTTTGAGGGTGTATTTTTAATTTTAGGTATAGGAACATGATATATCAAAATTTCACATTTTTTTTAGAGCCATGCGATGCAATAGTTAAAACTACCCCTATCTATTAAAAAATGTAACTTTGCATTGTCCTGAAAAAACTATTGCCAAAATTTCTGAACTGTTTTGGGAAGTGAATGTCCCCCTCCATCAACTATAACTTTTCTTAACCATTTTATCCCATATCTCATAGATTTTTAAAAAAGGCGTTGGTTACTATAAAGAAAACACCCTGTATAGTGTAATTTTTAAAGTAACCAATGCCTTATTTGAAAACTTATAGTTGATGGAAGGGGACATTTATTTCATGAAACAGTTTGGAAATTTTGGCAGTAGATTTATCAGACGAATGCAAAGTTACATTTTGTTCAATAGATATGAGTATTTTTAACTATTACATCATAAAGCTCTAAAAAATGAAGCACATTCGTATACCTCAAATTAAAAAATAAGCATTCAAAACTGCATTAATGAGGATGTGTTAATTGCCTGTGGCTGCAGGATTTTGTCTCAAGTATACAGCTCAGCAAATTGTCACTGTTACGTGCTCCAACTAGCTAACTTTGGGAGCACAGAATTGGAGTGCAAAGTTGGCTATCTTGGAGCTCGAACCAAGTCTGCTCTCCTAGTTAGCTAGTTGGTGTGGCTAATTGCCACAATTTGTTGAGTTGCATACCTTAGACAAAATCCTGTAGCCACAGGTCATTAACAAATCCCCATTAATGCAGATTTGAAGGCTTATTTTTAATTTTAGCTTTAGGAACATGCTATATGAAAATTTCTCATTTTTCAAGAGCGATGCAGTGGTTAAAAATACCCATATCTATTGATAAATTTGTATTATCCTGAAAGAACCGATGCCAAAATTCCCAAACTGTTTTAGGAAATGAATGTCCCCATCCATCAACTGTAACTCTTTCCAAAACAGTTTATCCTAGATCTTATAGTTTTTGAAATAAAGTCATTGGTTACTTTAAAAATTGCATCCTGTATATATATATATATATATACAGGATGTGTGCCACTGTGATAGGCTCCCAACAGCAGTCACACCATGGTTCATCCTCCCCCATTGTGTGGGTGAGGACCGATTCACAACCGAACAAGCACAACCTCCTCCCTCCATGACTGGCAGCTCGAGGACACCCATTGCACTGGAGTAACCTTCAGTGTGCAGAGTTTGTTGGTAGTCTCTGCAAACCACTGGGACCACTGTGGTTCATAGTTGGCCTGCTGCACCATCGGGAGAGCGTTGGGGGAGAAGACACTAGTATCAGGTACATCTGGCAGGTAAGCCACCTGATGGGCATGGGCATCTGACCTCTCATTGCTCATGATGCCAACACGCTTTGGGACCCATATAAACAACACTGTCTTGCCCTGCTGACGAATCGTGACCAGCGAACTGTGCACACCCTGGATGATGGCATGTCTGATATAAAGGGTGTGCAACAGCTGAAGGGAGGATAGGGAGTCAGTCACAACCACAAAGTGTCAGTGATTCAAACATTGGATGAGTTCCAGTGCCCTATGCATAGCTGGGGTCTATGTCAATTTGGTGCATGACAATTTGGCATAGTCAATTTTGCGTATGACAAGTTGGTATACATACAAATTTGGCGTACATCAATTTTGCGAACATTAATAGAAGTCTGAATTAAAATCCTGATGTTGTTTTGCCCATTTCAATCATTTGACTTTCATGGCTGCTGTCAATTTGGCCTCCTGGTTGGTTTGCGTCCTTTTAAATTCATTTTAGCAAGTTGGTGCCTTGCTGTTCTTTCAGATACAAAAATAACACTATCTTCAAGTTTAGATTTTATCTGCTTCATAGTTGCAAATTGATTTTCATTACAAATCTTTTTAAGAACCTGTCAGTTCTTGGAGTAAATATCAGTTTTCAGTCATATTTTCTTTTTCGTTTTTTTCTTTAATCTTCTTACAGAATACTGTCAAACTCGGATATAAGAGACACCTTTGGAAATCCAAAAGAAACTCTTATATCCGAGTTTCTCTTATATCCAGGCCATGTAAAAATGACCATATTTTGCAATATGGTATACATTTCTAAGTACAGTACTGTAATTCTCAATTTTAATGTAGAATATGCTTCATAACATTCCAAAACCGATTCAAAATTTGAGATTTAAAAATTGTACAGTATTATCATCATACCCTTATCCCGCCTGTGGCAGGATTGGGTCTGCAAGTTCACTGTACAAGCTCTGACTTAGGACACCCCAGGCAGGCGTCTTGAACCTGCAGGAGTATTAGCTGGGTAGTGTGTGTGGGGGAAGCCAACCTACCCCCCTAATTCAAGCATCACATTATCCCAACAAATTAGAAAATTGGCATGTAAATTAATGTTTTGTTGGTTATAATAGTGCATGGTGACAGACCTATTGCACAGTAACAATGCACAACAGGGATATTCCAGACTGTATGCAGATTAACAGTGTTATATTGATTACAGTATGTTATAACTATTGTAAAATACATACTGCATGTATTCATCATCATCATCACACCCTTATCCCAACTATGGCAGGGTCAGATCTGTGGGTTATAATCCTCTACTCCCATCTGTCTCCACCAGGCTTTCATCTAAAAGCGCCAGGCTTTCATCTAAAAGCGCCAGGCTTTCATCTACCCTGCACACAATCATGTCCCTCTGTTCAACCAGCTACCATGTTCACTTTGGTCTACCCCATACTCCTGATGCCATCAGCTGTCCCATAATCCTGATGCCATCAGCTGTCCCATAATATACTGTGTAAGCTCCTCTGCCCCCTTTTGCATCACATGCCCATACCATCTCAACCTATTTTCTCACATCTTCTCTATGATGTTTCCTAACCCCCAACTACTTCTAACTACATATAGCCCAACTACATATAGCATAGCGGGCCTAACTACAGTTTTGTAAACTTTACCTTTAAAGTTAATTGGTCATCAAACAACACACTGCTTGCCTGTCTCCACTTCAGCAGTCCTGCATTGATTCTATGGGTAACATCAGACTTATTTCCCGATTTCTCTGGAACACCAATCCTAGATACCTAAACTCTTACACTGCTGGTATCACCTCATTGACACAACGAACTACACCCCCTTGGTCCTGACAACTCCAATTGAAAGCTAAGTTCTCTGTTTTCTTCATGTTCACCTCAGCCCCCCCCCTCACCATTGCTATTCTAATGTCCTGTTTCTTGATGGAGAATTATTGTCATCGCATGCTGTCATGGACAAAGAACTCAGCTGAAAAACTGTCCCTAGAGATGTGTTTTCTCTAGTCGATTTATATGATCTAACCAATGTGTTCGTTGTAAGCAACATTAATGCTTATTTTGTATTGCTTTTCATGGTTCTGATTATTTTATTCATTAAATCCGATTGTACGTTCTGGTGTCGTTATAAACGATTTCAACTGTACAATGATCAAGGTAAAAGTTCTGGAGACATGATGCTTGATAAGACAGAACCTGAAAAGACCTTTGATGGAGAAGTGTAGCTGAGCCCAATGTTATCCTGGTTGGACAGTTCCACTAGTTGCATGGACTCCCAAGTATTCTTCAAGAAGTTACAATTAAATCACCTGCAATAATATTAGGAGAACAAAGAGCGGTGTTATCAGTGAAGAAATTCAAAAGAGCATACCACGAAGCATGTGGAGGGCAATATAATGCAAAATGCTTCCGTGGAGCACCACCCATATTGATGTCGAGATAGAGAGCCTGGGTTCCTTGAAATGAGAGATTGCAGATTTCTGAGGAAGATAATGCAGAACAAACATATACAGCCACCCCTTCCCCTTAGTAGGTCGGTCACACTGGTAGAGGGAGTAGCCTGGGAGAGCCACCAACGAATCTGGAACCATAGGGGAGAGCCAAGTCTCTGTAAGCACAATACAATCAGGGACATGCTCTGCAGACAACCACTCAACCAAATCCATTTTTGGAAGAATAGAGCACATGTTGCACAACAAGAAGTTGATTCTCTGCATAGAAGGAAGACAGTCAGACTGATTTTTAGACACAAGGCATACTTGGCGTCTCTTCTGAGACGTCACATGAGTTCCAGGATTCTTCCACAGTTCAACTAAGGTTGGATTCTGCCCTCAGAAGGGGCAAACAAAAGTACCTTCTGGCCATACCTTTGGGTCAGAAAGATCCTTCTCAGTGACTTTCACTATGCAGACAAAGATATGTTGTGATGTCCGCCCTTTCTTGTTGGTCCACTGGCCACACTCAATAACCTGGTGGCCAGTAAGCTCCAGAGCTTCTGCAATCACGTGAACTGGCACCTCTGTGGACACATTACTAAGCAACAACCTCTCAGAATTAAGTAGGGAGGGATTAGCCAGTGAAACTCCCAAAGAACGGCAGGATCCTTGCACAGGAGGAGGATGCATCTGCACGAATTCCTTATTTTTACTTGGAGGATTTATTTCAGGAACACCTGGTGCACCAGCTCCAGCAGATGAATCCACACTTGCATAAGAACGAGGCCATTTGCTTTGTTGACCCTGTTAACTTTGCGTGGGGGGTCCAGGACTGAGGTCAGCCTGGAGATCATTTCCCCTATGCCTATGTAAAGATCTCCTCCTTCTCACAGTAGACTTAGTCTTGGCCAGTGGAGGATCAGAACTTACTTTCAATACTTCCATGGTAGTAGTTTATTCGACACTGGAGCAATCACCCATTAACGATCCACATTGGGCCTCAATCAATAGAGAAATCTGGTCCAAACTTGAAACAACATCAGCTTTGAATTGGGCTAGAGTCACTATTAGTAGATTTTGGGCCACTGCACTACCACACCTATCCACATGAGAGCCAGTCACAAAATGAGAGTCTCCACTTGGCGATGAGATACTTCCCTCATTTATAGATTCTAATGAACAAATGCTTCACAGATTCCACAGATGTCTTGAGTATTGCACAGTTAAGCTGAATAGATTCAGCCTCACTAAAATTTTTAATGCTACTAACTATTTTTCAATATGTAATCAGCTTTACAAATGATAATTGAAATCAGAATCAACATGTCATCAAGTTCCCCATTCACAGCAGAAAGGAGATTAACCACATCAGCCTCCTTCAGCACCATCATACAGAAAAGAATTAATATCAGGAATAATGATGTATTTCAGAATATTATTCCTGTACACTGTACAGTCTAATGAAATTCCAAAACATCTGAAAAACAGCGATCCACTAAATAAAAAGGAAATTTCAATAGGAGACGTTCAAAATAATGTTGAGATTAGGTACAGTGGTGGTCAGCTATATAGCACACTACAATTTTGTAATCATTTCTAATAAAATCTATTCAACTAAATATAATAATTGCATAATGTCGGTTTTAAATGAACTTTGGTTGTACGAAGATCATATTTAAAATGATAAGCTAACTATAAAAGCAAACAGAAAAATGTAAGTGGACATTTAAGTGAAATTAACACAAAACCAGTTGGACACATAAATAGCACAGTGGTGAAAACATCTGAATTTGTGCTAGTAAGTTAATAAGTGATGAAAATTAAGTTATAATATATTAATAATAAGTATATTTTAGCTATTTATTTTTTTTAAATAATATGATTTTAGGTTAAGTCATGGGTAGAAGCAAACATTGTACCCCTGAGCTAAGAAAACTGATATGGAATGCAAAACAACAAAATTGTTCAATATCCAGCATAGCTAAAAGTGTAAGGTGTTCTAGGCGAATGATTTACAATGCAATTCAGCACATAGAGAAGGACAAAACCTTTGAAAATACGATTAGGAAGTGTAGACCACATAAAACTACAGCAAGAGAAGAACGAATTATTGCAAATATTAGTAAAAAACCCATTTATGACGTCTAATGCCATTTGCAAACAAGTAGCAATTGATTATAAAATAACAGTGTCTTCCAGAACTATCAGAAGACGTTTAAATGACTTTCATTTACGTGGTTGTATAGCCAAGAAAAAGCCACTTGTCTCAGAAAAAAATCGAAAAAAGCATTTAGCATTTGCCAGGGAGCACATTGGTAAACCAATTCAATTTTGGAAAAAAATATTATGGAGTGACGAGTCCAAATTTGATTTGTTTAGATGTGATGGAAAAGCAATGTTCGCCATCCACCAAACTGTGCTGCAAATCCTCGTTACACACTTAAAACTGTTAAGCATGGAGGTGGCAACATTATGGTCTGGGGAGCAATGTCCTGGCAGGGTACGGGTCCCTTACATAGAATTTTAGGAAGAATGGACCAGTACATGTACAAAGACATTTTGGAAAACATCATGGAGCCTTATGCTGATGATTATTTGCCCATTACATGGACATTTATGCAAGATAATGACCCAAAGCATAAATCAAAATCGGTTATCCATTGGTTAAATGAGAAAAAGATTAAAGTTTTTGATTGGCCACCACAAAGTCCTGATTTAAATCCTCTAGAGAATTTATGGATGGATGTAAAAAGTGAAATTAAACACAATAATCCATCAAATTTGAATGAGTTGATGGCCATTGTTGAAAATGCATGGCAAAACGTTCCAGTAGAACGTTGCCAACATTTAATTAAAAGTATGAATAAAAGACTGAAAGAGGTGATAACTAATAATGGTTATCCAACAAAATATTAATTTTGTGAGCCTTTTTTATTGTTTTTGCTGAAATGTGCTATTTATTTGACCAACCACTTATGTGTTTTTTCTTAAAGATTAAGACATTATTGCTTTTTGTTTTCATTTTTCAATTCCAAATGTTTATTTATTTTGTAATAGGAATTATCATACTGTTGATTACAATATACATATTGTTTATTATTAAATTTCATTATTTTTTTATGTTTTTTATTTAGCTGACCACCACTGTATATGTGTATCATGTTATTACTGTGTTGAATTTGGTAAATACAGTTTTAATAGGAGAAAAGTGATTTACAAAGTCAGCAAAGTCTTAATACTTGTCAGTGATTTAACAAGGATCCCTTCTTTATAAACAATAGCATCGTATTTAGCGAACACCGGCTATAACGTACAACAACTGTCATTCCTTGAAGTTCGTTATAATCGATTTTGACTGTATTATCCTACTGATGTGTGATTTTACTGTAAAAGGGGGCTTGTCCCTCTCTCCACCACAGGGTAGGCAGTTCAAATATCGATGCATGGATTCTCAGTTGTTCAAAAGATTTATCCATAAGTTGGACTGTCAATCCTTCTGGGCAAGTCAAGACCCTGCTCTCCTATCAGTAATGTTTCTGGAGACCTGTGCATTAGCATTAGAAACCTTTTGTCCATGCTTCCCCTATAGGTTGGGGAGGAATCCAGTGCCCTGGTATCTGCCTTGCCAAGGCATTGCTTGGAGCTGCACTCAATTTGGAAAGCCCATTTTAACTCTTCTCATACCAACAGTTTTCTGCAGCACATTGGACCTATAAACGATTCCTTTGCCAAGCCCATTTAGCCCCGCTACTCCCAGTCCCTTTCAGTACCTTTCTCTCAGGCTCCTCCTAGTAAAGCACAAGCAGTTCTGGGCCTCTTGGGTACTTCCTCTGGTAACTCTTCCCTCTCTATGCAATGTTATTTTCCCAGAAAACACAATCCTCTTGCTCAACCTCCAGTATTGGATCTAGGTGCTCTGCACTTGTATATTGCTAGACTAAAATGCTTTTCTGCTTCTGTGCCTAATGGCCTACCTTATATCCTTGTAAAAACCTTCGATTTCCAAAGTATTGTGCTCATATGCCATGTTTTGAACACCTGTATGAGACAAGCGTTCGTTCCTTGCCCTTGGTGATGTGCCTTTGTAACCCCAGTTCACAAAGATGGTTCAATTACACACCCCCTAAATTGTAGAGCTATTGCTATCCTTTCCCTTCTGGCCCAGGTCCTATTGTTTTGTTTTTGTTGTTTGTTTGTGTTTTAGGGCCCATCAACTAAAATGGTCATTTGGGCCCAGAAAGACAATCACCACGGTGGGGGTGTAAATGGCCATCCCACCATGATGAAAATAAGTAATGGCAAAAGCCCACTAAAAGTAATGCAATAAAAAGGCAATAGCCAAATAAATAACAGACAATAAGTAAGGGCAAAAGCCAACAACAAACACAAAATGAGGCAAAAGCCTAAACAGACAAAAATACAGGAAAGGCAAAAGCCAAAAACAGACAAAGATAAAACAGGCAAGAGCCTAACAAAAACAGAAATAAAAAGCAAAAGCCAAAACAACAAACCACCATAAAAAGGTTCAGTATTACATTTTGAGAAAGAGGCCAGCCTCTTTCCAAATGCAAGAGAGCTCTCAACTCCCTGGGGGTTATCCCCACGGCAGGTAGAGAGCTCTGGACCAACCCTCAGTTGGTATTTAAGTTCACAGTATTTCTCACAGTAACAGAATATGTGTGCCACTGTGAGAGGCTCCCAACAGCAGTCACACCACAGTTCATCCTCACCCCATAGTATGTAGGAGTGGGTGAGGAACGTGTGACCAATTTGCAGCCAAGCAAGCACACCTCCTCCTTCTGTGACTGATGGCATGAGGACAGCCAGTGCACTCGAGTGTCCTTCAGGGTGCGGAGTTTGTTGGTGGTCTCTGCAAACCACTGGGACCGCCATTGCCCAAGGACAGCCCACCACACCATCGGGAGAGCATCAGAGGGGACAGTAGTGTCAGGAACATCTGGAAGGTGGGCCACCTGAAGGGCTTGGGCATCTATCCTCTCATTCCCCATGATGCCAACATGCCCCACCACACATGCTCTTGTCCTGCTGATGAATCATGAGCAGTAAATTGTGCACACCCTGGACGATGGCATTCCTGTTATAAAGGGTGTGCAACAGCTGAAGGGAGGATAGGGAGTCAATAACAACCACAAAGTGTCAGTGGTTCAAACGTTGGATGAGTTCCATTGCCCTTGAGGTTGTGCTTGCTTGGCTGTGAATTGGTCACACGTACCTCACCCACTCCTACATACTATGGGGTGAGGATGAACCGTGGTGTGACTCCTGTTGGGAGCCTCTCACAGTGGCACACATATTTAGCCACTGTGAGAGATACCGGGAACTTAGATGTCGACTGGGAGTCGGCCCGGAGCTCTCCATATCACTTGGGGATAACCCCCAGGGGGTGGAGAGCTCACTTGTCTTTGTGAAAGAGGCTGGCCTCTTTCACAGCATTTAATCTTGGCAATATTTTCATATTGGCATCCTTTCCTTTTATTCTTCTTTTTGGCTTTTGCCTTTTCCTTTTTTGTGTCAGTTTTGGCTTTTGCCCTTCTATGTTAGTGTCTGTCTAGGCCACCTTTTACTGTATGTGTTTTGGCTTTTGCCTTTTGCCTTTATTTGTGTCTGTTTAGGCTTTTGCCTTTATTTGTGTCTGTTTAGGCTTTTCCCTGTTTAGGTTTATCTGTTTTGGCTTTTGCCTGTTTTGGCTTTTACCTTTATTTACTCCCAGTTATTTTTGTGGCTTTTGCCTTTTACTATTTTTACCCTTAGTGGGCTTTTGCCCTTATTTATCATCATTATGGTGGGTTGGCCTCTTACACCCCCCACCATGGTGATTGTCTTTCTGGGACCAACAACCATTCTCCTGCAGAAAGGCGGAGGAGTAGGTGTTACCCACACACACTCTAAAGGTCCATTTGGACCAAAAGCTATGGAGGAAGAGGGGAAATTACCCATGTGCCCCTACTGGTGCAAGGTCTCAAATATACCATGGCACCATGTGGTATCATATGCCTTCTCCACATCAAAGAAGACAGCCACCAAATGCTGTCTGTGGAGAAAGGCCTCACGTACTGCAGTCTCCAGTGGGATCAAATGATCCACCTGCAGCTGCAGTATAGTGCTGGGAACTGGAGATGGCTGCAAATGTTCTTGCCAGCTCCTCAGCCACGTTGCAAGGGAGAAGTAAATGTCTCCCTTGCACAAGGAGACCAGAGCCACAGGATGGTAAGTACCTTCCCTGAATTTATCTTGGCATTTCCCAGACATTCTTGGATGGCATGTGGTGGGTAAGCGAGGAGCGAGGTACTCACTCCACGAGGAGCGTTTCCCTCCTTGATTACCCGTCATGCATATGCCGAGGTTCAGAGATAGACCACAGCTGTGGTTTTATCCAGGCAAAGACAAAACGGTTGTGTGAATCCTGATGATGAGAACTTCGTGTGCCTATTCTACCCTGGGCACAGGGGGGATTTGGTCCATGGGAGCTATTTTATTTCATTCCTTCCCTCAGAACATCCAGGGGCTGACTAAATCACCATCCTCCAAACGCACTGCAGGGAAAGCACCAACGTAGCAGTTTACTCTGCCCATGGCCCAGGTCCTAGAGCAATGGATCGATGACCTGATCACAGATGACTTGCTGTCCATTATCCCACAATCCAATATAGCTCTAGACCACCCTCTTCTGTTCGGTATGCCCTCCTTTCTATCTTTATGGCAGTGGCCTCTACATTGGCCAAAAGAAATTTTTTCCTACTCCTTCATCTGATCTTGCAAAGGTCTTCTGCAATGTGGATCATCATAACCTTATACAAACTCTTACTGAAACAACCTCCAACTCCTATGTGTTAAATCTCATAAAGTCCTATCTGCATTTGAGGACTGTCAGAACTACTTTCTCCAGATATTAGGGTATTGAACTGGGTGTTCCTCAGGGATCTGTGTTGGGACCAATATTATTTAACATTGCCCCTTCTGCCTTGCCATCCGTCTGCCCAGACATGTTGATCTGGTCCTTTGCAGATGAGAACTACTTTGGGCACACTCTTACCAAACTTAGTTCCAGGGGTCCTTGTTCTTATGGAAAATCTAGTGGTTTGTCTGTCTGAATGGTATGCCTCTCTAAGTATGACCTTGAATTCAGCTGAAACTAAGGTCATAATTTTCTGTATTAGACATTGTTCAGATGTACCCATCAATTTCTCTCAACCTATCAAGCTTCTAGGGGTCTTATTTGAACTCCAGTTGAACTTCCTTCCTTACTGTGATAGCCTGAGAGCCAAGTTAATTTGGGCATCTTCCTGTGCCCTCAATTCTGCTGTATGTGGAATTGTAGGCACTTTAAGAAGCTCTTCGAATTTCTACTTTGTAACTCTCTGGTTTAGGAGGGACAAAGTGTACATTATGTATGTTAATTATAAATAAATAAATTTCAGCAATAATAAAATATTCAGTTATCTGCATTATGAACAGATGGGTGCTGAAGTCTTCTCATTGTTGTATAAGGAATTCTTATATTATTACTAGGCTCTAGATAGGCCTGCCCTATAGTGACTATTAAATTTTGGCATGATTACACGTACATGTTGTCAATAATAATTTTCTTCACCTTGAAAGATTTTCAAAAACAGCTTGCCTTCATAAGTTATTGAAATTTTGTTCAATGAAATATCAAAACTAAAACTACCAAAAGTAGGCCTAAAAACATGTAACATCCAGTCCAATACACAAGGGAGCCAAAGGAAGTCACATGTGATGCCTGACGTCATTTCTATACTTGCACTAACACTTTCAGGGACTTCACTATTCCTTTGTTAGCTTATGTTTGGTGAGTGAGGTTTGGAGACTTTAGTTCACTTTTTCTATCAGTTCTGAAAAGTAAAATGGATATGTATGCTCTGATAACTTATGAGGACAAAATGACAAGCATTGTGCCAAAGGAATTTATGTGCAATTCTCCTATGTCTTTCAATTATGAAAGGCAGAAAAACGAATGGTTTGATGTGGTTTGGAGAGATGAGGGAAAGTTATTGAAACTGACACTTGATGAAATTTTGGAAAATAAACATTTAAGGTGAAAATCCTTTCATTTGGAGGTAATGTAAATTATGAAATTTCTTAACAAACTTATATAATTCTTCAGAGGCATTGTCCTGATTAATTTGCATTGATTGTAATAGTGCTGAATCACTTTTGGATAAATTAAAGTCAGAAATGATGTCCATTCCTGGGAAAAAAAATTACAAATCAGTGATACAATTGGCAAGAAGACTGGTTGGAAATTCAAATGTTGCAAAAGCATTCAATTTTCAAAGGGATAATATGAAATATGGTAAACTTCTCATTGAATGCAGTATATAACTATTAGAATGAGAATGAAATGTCACATTGCAGTATTCAAATATAATTAGGTTATAAATTTAGTTATTTCTTTGGCCAACCCTAAAAAGTGTGAAAAAAAGCAAAAATACTTCTTTAAAACATGAAGAGGTATGGGTGTATTTTTGAGGGTCATCCTTAGTTATTAATAATTATCATTTCTAATAAATGGTAAATGTATAATAGAAAGAAGCTTCTGATGTAGATGAGACAGCAGACCATATGAAAACCATTTTGAAAAGAAAGCTTAGCTCTCTTTAAAAAAAAAAAACAGGACATACACCATTACATGTCATCTTCTGAAGATAGTGAACTTGAATGTACATTTAGTGGAGCCATAAAAGACACAAATGTACCAATGAGTAGTTAAACCAAATATATAAGAAAATACAAAACCAGAATGATGACCTCTGACAAAGAAATGAACAACCTGAAAAGAAACACATGCATCTCCAAAGCTGTCTAATGGCCTTAATAATAAAAAGTAATTAAAATGGCAGATTTCTTTCACAAAAATTCGTTTTAATTTTAATTTTTAAAGGGCATTGTGAACATTGCTTCAAACATCATGAACCAAGATCTTGTAAGTCAATGGATGTTGTAGATATTCCATGAGATATGCATTCCGATTAGAATTTTGATAATTACATTATATGGTTGGAATATAATTTATTAGTGTCCATGGAGTTGTCATCAACAGGCAATGCTACTTGTGGAAAAGAGAATGCAGTTATAGAAAGTATAGAGAGTTATAGAAAGATTGCCTTTTTATTAGTTGATTGATTTTTTATTCACTTTTCATTTGAAACATTGATTTTTTATATTACAAGGAAATGGATTTTAAGAAATGACTTCTTTTTAAGGACTTTGTTAACAATGGTAGAGGTGTGTTCTTTAGTAAAGAGAAGCTGTCAGTTTTAAAAGAGAATTTCACAGAAGATACAAAATTTGTTAAAAACTTTGCAAAAGCTCTTTGGGGTGATGATGTCCTTGCAACCCAGAGTGTCATGGATAAGACCTGCAATAAACTAAAACAAGAGGTTGGAAAACCTTGGCTAACTCCAGCAAAGATCCATGCCATTGAAGGTGAGAAAAATGTTGTATTTTAGCATCAAGTTTCTATCACATAGTATTTCTTCAATCTCAGCTAGCTGCATTTGCAAATATGGCCAGCTCCAGCCAACTCCATTTGCACAGTCCTCATATGAGAAAGGAAAAGATTGAAAAGTGTGATTAAAAGAGAAAAATTCATTTTGCACAAAAAATTTTGTGTAACACATTATTCATTTGACTTCTAATGTATTAACAGACTAGCATTAATAATAAAACAAAGATTGTAAAGGTCAACATCCATTTTCATGTATGTGAATAATACCATAGTTTTAAGCAATGTCAATAATTTTAATAGTTCTCTGTGGAGGCTAATAGCAATTCATGGGATTTTTGAGGGTCAAAAGCAATTCATGGTTTTCTATGGGGGCCAATGGTTTAACCTTCTAACGCTACACAGGGGTACTGGTGTACCCCAGGGTTTTTCTTTTTCCTCTCTCTTCTCTGTGGGTGACCCTGGCACAATGGGTTTCACTGTATATTCACGTGATAGGTTGAACTTTCTGATAAGTCACAGATGGGTGGTTAATTGCTTTTCATTTTTCAAATAATGATGGGTGGGGTACTCCTGTACCCTTGTGTAGCGTTTGTGTAACTTTTAAATGGCCATAGGAATTGCATTGAAAGCTTGCACGCCTTGCTGGAAAAGCCATCTGCAGCACATAAAGGGCAAAATATCCATTTTCTTTAAATTGCTGATTAAAATCGTTTAGATTGCTTATAATGATATTTTATCTATGTTTCTGAGCACTTATGAGCACTTTTATAATATTGCACTGAAAATGCAATAAATTTCTTGTTAAGTATGGAGAAATGGGTTTCAAATTGGGGTACACTTGTACCCCTGTGTAGCATTAATGGATCATTTTCGAACAGTAGCATTGCAGGGTTTATGGTGGTGAATCCGGATGTGTGACGTTTTCTATAGCTTTCCATGGGTTCCATAAATCAAATGGATTTATATAGCGTTGTATGCTACCAATATAACATACAACACCATGACATCATCCTCCATTATCGTCACCATCATCATACCCTTATTCCACCCATGACGGGTTTGGGTCTGTGGGTTCCAGCCCTCCACTTCCGTCTGTCTCCCACCAGGTCCCCGATCACCCCACATGCCACCGTGTCCCCCTTGACAACTTGCTCCCACATCCGCTTTGGTCTCTTCCTATCCCAGATGCTGCTGACCACCTGCATTCCTGGAATGCACCTAATGGGCTTCACCTCCCCTCTTCTCATAACATGTGCATACCACCTCAGCCTATTCTCCCTCATTTTTTGATGATGTCCACCACCCCCAGGCTACCTCTAATATATGCATTCCTTATTCCATCTACTCTCGACACACTGCATATGTACTGCAGCATTTGCATATCCACTACTTGCTCTCTTCACTACACAAGACTGGGATCCATATAGCATAGCTGGCCTAACCGCTGTCCTGTAAAACTTCCCTTTCAACTTGATTGGGACCCTCCTATTGCATAGGACTCCACTTGCCTGTTTCCATTTCAATCACCCCATTGATTCTATTGGTCACATCCGTGTCTATCTCCCCATTGCCGTGAAACGTTGATCCTAAGTACTTTACCTCCAGCCCCTTTTTCACCAGTTTGCCTCTGGAGCATACCATAAAAAATCTAATTGGGCACAACTTCTAATTGAATGCCACCTCTAATAGACCGCCACTCTCATGAATTTTCTGGGGAGCAATGCAAGCCCAGTTAGTACCGACATGGGTGGTCGCTCGGGAAAGCTGGGTACTGCTAATACCCAATAATCGTCGCATTGGTGTAGTGTCTGTGCAGTCAATGCATTAGAACTATGCAATGGACGGGTCTCTAATGACCTCATAGTTGACGGGACCTTAAACACCAACAAACAACAAAAAATAAATAAATTTTCTGTGTAAATTTACTGTGTCTAACATTCATGTGAAAAAGAAACCAAAATTTTCTCCCAACGTTTTTTCTTTGATATGATAAAAATATTTGTAATTTATTAATGTTAATGTGGACATCTTGGTGGCACTGAATGTGCCTTTTTTGATGCAATATTATGTGTTATTTTATGGTAAAAGCAGTGCTCACTGATAGCATACTACTTTTGTCTGGCTGTCAAATTTCTGTGTTGTAGAATAGTTGGTTCGTCAACATTCTGTATGGTAGAATAGTTGGTTGTGTGTAAAGTTTTTGTGAGTTTTTGTGTTGTGAAAAAACCGCTCCAAGGGGTTCCAAATCTGAAGGTACGATTCCAAAAATGCGAAAGAGCTATGATTTGAATTTTACGCTGGAAGTTGTTGCATATGCTGAAAAGTACAATAAATCAAATGCTGCAAGAGACAAGAAAGTATCTCGTTCATGTGTCAAGGACTGGACCAAGTGAAAGCACAAATCGAGGCTTAGTTTAAGGATTCATCAAGCTCCAGCATTTCAAGCAAGTGACTTAAACGTGCTGGACGCCCTTTGAAGGACAAGGAGTTTGAAGAGAAGCTAATCACCTGGATTCATCAGCAACACCAGAAGAAGCTCCATGTCAGCCACACAATGTTCCAGAAACAGGCACTCACTTCCACAACCAATGAAGACTTCAAGGCAAGCAATGGGTGGCTAGCAAAATTTTTCACTTGTCACAACTTGGTCTCATACCAACCAACGACGACTTGTCAGAAGGAGCTAGAGAAGTACATTGAGAAGATCATCAAGTACATTTTGTTTGTTGAGCAGAGCCGTCGCACCTCCACCTACCAGCACATCTTTGCCACTGATGAGACCACCAATTACTTGGACTGCTCGACCAGCTTAACCATTGAGGAGAAGGGAGTCAAAGAGGTCCCTGTCAAAACTACTGGCCGTGACAAGATGCACATCACTGTCATGCTGACTGCTCGATTTCATGGATTCAAGTGCCAGCCATACATCCTGCTCAATAACAAGCATCCGATTATGCAGATTGTCGACAAATTCAAGAAGAAGCTTCAACTCTGATGGGCTGGCTGCTCCTTCTTCAATGACGACCTGACTTCCGATTATTTGCAGATCATTGGCTATTCATTATTTGGCAAGCACCTTCTCGCCTGGGATTCCTACCGATATCACATCAGTGAAACGATCAAGAAGCAACTGAAAAAGCTCGAGATTGACATGGCTGTGGTTCCAGGCGGCTGTATATTCAGGCTCCTGAAGTTTACTGGTATGCCCCCCTTCAAGGCCAAAGTTTGACAGTTCTATGAAGATTGGATGTTACATAGTGAGATGGGTTATACCAAGTATGGCAAAATTCGAGCACCATCAATGGAGGTGTACCTTCAGTGGATAGTCAATGCTTGGGACCAGTTGCCGAAGGATCAGATCATCAAATCGTTCAAAGGATGTGGACTTGACGAAAGCTCTGGCTTGTTCTGAGGACGACAAGGATCGTTTGCTTCAAGTCAGATAGTCCAATTCTGACTGGGCGCAATCTTCTCCAGCAAGCATGAGCGGAAGCCAATATGGTCGAACTCATTCAACAACTTGAAATTGATGAGGAGCAAGGCATAGACAATGATGAGGACAGAGATGACAGTTACATGTCAGTTTTTTGTTTGTCTAATTCATCACCTTGACCTACTTGTTATTTTCAAAATTATGACATGATTTGCATTTCCTTTAGACGAATAAAGTTTGGCCAGATACTGGTAGTCAAAAAATAGACCGCCACCCTCTATTTGAACACCACATCTAATAGACCACTGCCCTGACAGAAGGCTTCAAAATAGAGCACCATGGCGGTCAATTGGAGTTTTGTTGTTGTTTGTTGGTGTTTTAGGGCCCTTCAACTACAAGGTCATTAGAGCCCCATCCACAGCATAATTCTTATGCAGAGGCTGCACAGGCACTACACTAATGTGACGATTTTTGGGTATTTTACCAGTACCCAGTTTTCCCAAGCGGCCACCCGTGTCAGTACTAGCTGGGGTTGCGCTGCTTAACTTCAGTGATCAGATGAGAACTGGTGTGTCCAACGCAATTCGCCACTCCTGGTCAAGTGGAGGTTTTACAGTATGTCCCCATGTTTTCCTGACCATGGCTTGTGTAGACCTCCCTTTTCCATGGCTCCTGTTATATCATTTAGTCCCTTCTGTATCTGCTCTCTGCAGTCACTAATCTTCCCTACATCATTGGCAAATGCCAGGCTCTCAGGGGCCCATTCTCCTACACCCATCAGCAGTTCAGCCATAACCAGGATGAAAAGATATGGGTTAAGTGCTGAAATTTTGGTGCACCCCAACTTTCACTGGAAAGCCCCCCCCCCCCCCCCCCCCCCCCCCCCCCCCCCCCCCCCCAGTGTTTCCCCAAGGTGTCCTTACACAAGCTTGGTACCATCATACATATTCTGGATTATTCTAATAAACCCTTCTTCTACCCCCCCTTTTTGTAATACTTCCCAAACTACCTGTCAATGAACACTGTCAAAGGCCTTTTCCAGGTCAATAAAGATGGCATGGAGGTCCTTCTTGGCTGCCCTATACTTTTCTACCATCTGCCTCAGAATGAAGATTGGGTCCATTGTGGACCTACCTGGCATAAACCTGAACTGATTTCCATGAACACTAGTTCTATCCAAGAGGCAACGTTGTCAGGTGACGACCTTTGTAGTTGTCACAGTGTTGGAAATCCTCTTTACCCTTGTAGAGTGGGACCATCCAACTCTAACACAATGCAGATGGCATTTTATCTCCACTAGCTATCTTATTGAAAAGTTCCCCCAACCTCTTAGTACCTGTCCTCCCTAGACTATGCCATACTTGTTTTGTGACTGATTGTATGACCATCCACACTATTCCGTTGGGTCCTTTATCAATATCCAACCGACTGCTCTCTACAAAATCCCAAGAACGACTGTTTTACCCAAACTGTGAAATTCCATTTTTCCCTTCAATGTTCCATCATTTGAAATTCAAATTCAAATTAATAAGCTATGGTAAAATTCGAAAACATTTGAATAATAACGAATGGGAGGCATGCACGTGAGGCATGCAAAATTCCATCTGTGCCTACAACTTTACGACCTTTAATATTCTTAAGGGCCCTGGCTACTTAATCCTCAGCTACAAAGTCTACCGCCTATGCTGATGCAGCATTGGTGGCAATGCCCTCATCTCCCCTGCTTCATTCAAGAGATTTTGGAAGTGCTCCTCCCACCTCCTCTCTTTACCTTTGTCAGAGAGAGCAGGACCCTACCTATGCCATCCTTCACTGTTATGGCTTAGGGAAAATCTTAGGCTGCTCTATCTCTAGCTTGGGCCAGTTTGAAAACTTCTTTCTCCCCTTCCTTCATTCTTAACTGCTCATAGAGGGCAATCTTCCTCTTAGCAGTGGTCTTGGCCTCCCTTCTCCTACCACCTAGAAGACCAGGGGAAGAGTTAACTGATACGTTTGCATGTCCTTGGGTGGCAGATAGGGGAATCCCCACCGTGTGTTTGGCGGATGGCGTTTTAGCCAGCCAATGGATGTGCTGAGGGAAGGAGTGAAATAAAATAGCTCCTGCAGACCAAATCCCCTGTGTGTGCCTGGGGTAAAGTAGGCACATGAGGTTTTCAAAGATGTAGAGTGGACGAAACCACCATCATGGATTCACACAACTGTCTTGTCTTCGCCTGGATAAAACTGCAGTTACCATTTGACGCGTTCTTGGTTGCTGTAGGCACCTCACTGAGGTGACCATAAAAAAAACGCCTATCCACATGTTAACTGTGTGTGGAGACCCATAATCCTAGGAAAAGTGGATCCTGGTAAGGTGGATCACAGCCATTGAGGGCTTAGGTTGCGACCTATAGTCTGCAATACTTCACTTTGGCCACAGCTTCCAGTTTTGTTTGTTTGTTTTGGTTTTAGGGCCCATCAACTACAATGGTCATTAGGGCCCAGAAAGACAATCATCATGGTGGGGGTGTAAATGGCCTTCCCACCATGATGGCAATAAATAAGGGCAAAAGCCCACTAAAACTAACACATATAAAAGGCAATAGCCAAATAAATATCAAAGAATAATTATAGGCAAAAGCCAAAAACAGAAATAAAAGTAAAATCAGCAAAACCGAGAACAGACATAACAATAAAAGTGGAAAAAGCCAAAACAGTCTTAACAATAAACACTGCAAAAGCCAAAACAGTAATAACAATAAACACGGCAAAAGCCAAAAAAGACACAGAAATAAAAAGGCAAAAGCCAAAATACTTCAAGAATAAATTCAAAGATGTCTAAAAACAAACCATGTGTAATTCAAATATTGTGAAAGAGGCCAGCCTCTTTCACAAATAACAGCGAGCTCTCAACCCCCTGGGGGTTATCCCGAAGTGAGGCAAAGAGCTCCCGGCTGACTACCAGTCGCCATCTCAGTTCGTGGTATCTCTCACAGTGACTAAAGATATGCACCACTGTGAGAGGCTCCCAACAGAAGTCACACCATGGTTGTTCCTCACCCCATAAAATGCAGGAGTGGGGGAGGAACGTGTGACCGATCCGAAGCTGAGCAAGCACAACCTCCTCCCTCTGCGACTGGCGGCACGAGGACCCCCAGTGCTCTGGGGTGTCCTTCAGTGTGCAGAGTTTGTTGATGGTCTCTGCAAACCACTGGGCCCGCCATTGTTCTTCGACGGTCTGTCGCACCATCAGGAGTGCATCAGAGGGCATCCGCCCTCTAATTGCCCATGATGCCAACATGCCCCGGGACCCAAATGAACAACACAGCTGAAGGGAGCATAAGGAGTCAGTCGCAACAACAAAGTGTCTCTCATTCAATACTTGGATGAGCTCCAGTGCCCTGTGCAGAGCTGTGAGTTCTGCAGTTATGACACTGGCGACACCTGGAAGGCAGCCCCCTATGAGATGACCAGTTGTAAAGACTGACCAACCCACCGAGGAGCCATCCTTCGATCCATCCGTGTAAATAAAAACATGGCCTCGATAGGTCCAAGAGAGGCGTCCAAACTCTTGTTGGTACACTGACCTATCAGTACTGGTTTTGGTTAAGGCTGCAAGCAATAAATCGAAACTTGGCTCTGGCACTGTCCCGGCAGTACAGGCTGCACCCTAGGCAGAGTCACACCCAGGTCAGTAAGACCGTTCATCCACCGCACACTGAATGGAGGGGGAACCCCCGGGCGGTGGTCGAATGGCCGTCTCATAGCATTACTAAAGTCGGCCGGGTGTGTAGAGTGATGTGGCTGACCTTTCAGCTGCAAAATATATGCAGCTGCAAGGTACTGCCACCGCACAGTCAGTGGTTGTTCACCAGTCTCTGCATAAAGGCTGAGTACTGGACTGGTGCAGAACGCCCCAATGGACAACCGGATGCTAGCGTGATGAACACTGTCCAGCATCTGAAGAGTAGATGGAGCAGCCAGGCCATAATCAAGATGTGATCGAACCAGTGACCGGTAGAGTCGAAGCATCACCATTTGGTCTGCCCCAAAACCAGTTCCCTGCAGGTACCATAGAATATTCCGGGAGCGAAGGCACTTAGCTTTCAGCTCCTTCAAGTGTGGGACCCATGTCAGACGGCTGTCAAAACGGAGACCGAGAAATCGGGCTGCCTCTACAACAGGGAGGAGGCGGCCATCCAGGGTAAGCTGAGGCTCAGGGTGAGGCCCTCGCTTATGACAGAAGTGCATGACAGTAGTTTTGTCAGGGGGGAAGTTATAGCCATGAGAGGTGGCAAACTCGTTGGCACTGTTTATTGCCATTTGCAGCTGACGCTCAACGCTGTGCATTGTGGCAGCCCGGTACCTAATAGAGAAGTCGTCCACAAATAGGGACGACTTCACTGGGGGGGGGGTGAACGGAGGATGGTAGGCCGTTCACTGCAACAGCAAAGAGCGTCACACTCAAGACGCTTCCCTGTGGGACACCATTCTCCTGCAGGAAGGCCGAGGAGTAGGTGTTACCCACATGCACTCTGAAGGTCCGTTCGGACAAAAAGCTATGGAGGAAGAGGGGCAGATTACCCCTGAGCCCTAACTGGTGCAAGGTCTCCAGTATACCGTGGCGACAGCCACTAAGTGCTGTCTGTGGAGAAAGGCCTCACGTGCTGCAGTCTCCAGTGAGATCAGATGACGGTAGGACGAGATTGGAAGCAGCAAAGGGCTCGTCGGCGAGCCCAAATCACACTCCGTCAATCCTCCATCCACCATGGCACCCGTGCTCGTGGTTGGTTACACGTGCTCTGGGGGATGGATGCCAATGCCGCCCCGACCACCACCTCTGTGAAGTGACTCACAAGGTCGTTGACCCCATCAAAATCACACAGTGGGTGAAAGTAGATACGGTGGGTGAACTCCTCCCAGTCCGCACAACGCAGACACCACCGCGGTGGGTGTTGGGGTAATGCTCCATCTCCACTGCTAATCTTGATGGGGAAGTGATCACTTCCACAAGGGCACGGGAGCGCGAGTTGCGTTGGACACACCAGTTCTCGTCTGATCATTGAAGTTAAGCAACACAAGCCCAGTTAGTACTGACATGGGTGGTCGCTCGGGAAAGCTGGGTACTGCTAATACCCAATAATCGTCGCATTTGTGTAGTGTCTGTGCAGCGTATGCATTAGAACTATGCAGTGGACGGGTCTCAAATGACCTTGTAGTTGACGGGACGTTAAACACCAACAAACAAACCAACAATCCACAAGGGTCTGACAAGACCTCCTACTTCAAACCTGGTGCCAACCCAGGAGAGCAGATGGACAGGTCTATGCATGACAGGCCACCAGTGGCAGTCATCATATGTGTGGGGGCACCTGTGTTGAGAACAATGAGGCCATTGCGTGACACCCATTGTTCCACAAGTCGCCCTCGGGGTTGCGACTGTCCGAGCCCCATTGGGGATTATGGGCATTAAAGTCACCCATAATCTAATTCTAATTCTAAATTAGAATTAGAAGGGTTTTGGAAGCTGGGCACTGAGGGAGTCGAGGTCTGCCCATGGGATATCATTCCCAGGAGGCATGTAGAGGGAACACAGAGTGGTGGGCACAGCCAGTTGCAATGAGACCACCACTGCTTGCAGAGGCGTCTGCAAAGCCACTGGCACATGCATGCACCCATTCCGGATAAGGATAGCCACCCCTCCTACAGGGTGGCTTCCTTGCTGCCGGGTGTCTGCATATACAGTGTACCCCCATAACGAAATGGGGGTATCACTGCAACACAGGATATCCTGGAAGGAGATGCAGACGGGGTTGTGCCTCGAGATCAGCAGTGTGATCTCGTCCCTCTTGTGGGAAAACCCTCAACAGTTCCATTGTAGGAAATATACCATCAAGTGGACTTAGGCGGCTTGTTTCTATTCCTCCCCTTTCTCCGTCCCACTGCAGAAAAGGGAGGGACGCCTTCAATTGGTTCGTCCTCCTCCATCTAGAAGGAGGAATCCCCATCTTGCCCCAGTCTGGGCATGAAACCACCCCGTGCTCTCTGCCGTTGGCCAGAGAGCTTGGGTGGACGAACAAAGGACACCCGCCCCACGGCAGTAGTGGGGGTGTCCCAACTTTTTTTCCTCCTGTCTCACCCACCACCCCCTCCGTGGAGGAGTTTGGCTGGGCTGGGACAGGGAGGAATGCCTTCAAGGGAGATGCCTCTCTTTAATGAGAAGCATCATGGGCCTCTAAAGAAGCTGGCACCGCCATTATTGGGGGGGCCCATGTATAGGCCAGAGGCGGTGGTGGAGCCAGAAGAAGCCATGGAAATGGGGTCGGAGTCCGTCTGGCAGCCAATGCTTGCACAGACCGGCACCCCATGGACCCCGCGGGCCTGAGAGGGCGTTAAACGGATGAGAGGGGGGAGCTGAGGTAGGGTGTCCGTCTGGGTACAGACAGAGAGCACAGCAGCTGCCTCGGAAGGCTAGCAGCCGTCACGCATCCTGAAAGCTAATACCCTTCTGGACACACAACTCCTGGATCGCACGTTCCTGCAGTCAAGTGGGGCAATCCCGAGAAGAAGCGGGGTTGTTGCCCTTACAGTTTATACAAAAAGGTGCAGTCTTAAAAGATTCAGGGGAGTGGTCACCCTGTCCACATGTGCCACTCATGACCTTGGCTGAACACGAATTCTGACCATGGCCATATCGCTGGCACTTCAAGCACTGGAGTGGGCTCGGGATGAAGGCACGTACAGGCAAGTGGAGGTAGCAGCCATGATGTACTCTGGCACCGTGGGCCTACCAAAGGTCAGCACCAAGGTGTCATATGGGCGGAATTTTCCATCCCATCGGACCAAGGTGTGGCAGACAGCCACCACACCCCGGTCCCTAAGCTCCTCAGCTATTTGCTCTTATGATTCCCCGTGTAGGTCAGGGCACCGCACCACACCTCTACTGGTGTTTAAGGTGCGATGGGGTTCGACCACAACGGGGATGTCACCGAGCTTCTGCAGTTTCAGTAATGCCTCTATCTGGTGAGGGGCAGATGCCTCCACCAACAAGGTGCCATTGTGCAGCATTTTGACCAAAGTCACGTCGCCGGCAATGCCCTTGATGGCTTTGGCGATAAGGAAGGGCGACGCCTTCCCCAAGGCTTCTCCATCCTCCCCAGAGATGGAAATAAACCGGGGAGGATAGGAAGAAGGTATGGATGGTTGTTTGACTGCACCTGAAATCTTAGATGCAGGAACATGCTGTGCATCAGTGGTGGAACCCTGCACTTTAAGGCTAAGAGGTCGTTGCCTCTTGTTAAGGGCAGGTGCCGATGCCACAGACGCCACAGGCTCGTTCCCTGATCCAGTTGGCTTACTGGGGAAACGCAGCCTCTTTGTCGGAGCAGTACATGTCTCCATCAGCTCAGTGGCAGCTGGCCCACTCAGTTGAGTGGGACTGAGCCCGCCATCTTCCGACTCAACACAAGTCTATAAAAGTAAAGAAGTGGGAGGAGTGGGGTTATTTGTAGAGGCCCCCAGCCTCTGTTTTATAGTTGCCATAATTTGAAATAATTATGTGTTAACTGCCCACAGGTCTTACCCACCACACGGAGCCCAACGAGGGGACGCCCATTCGGGTCGCCGAGATTCCTCGGGCAGTATACTGTTAGGGTGGCATAATCCCCTAGTACCGGACCATTGGCATCGGGTTTGACAGCCTGTCCACTTACAGTCACCCTAGGAGGTATAACCACTTATGCGCCCCCGGCCAATTGACCAAGACCGTGCTACTGTCTTGGCCTCCCGTTTTCCCTGGAAGCTGTGGCCAAAGTGATGTGTTGGGGCTGTAGGCCGCAGCCCTAATCCTTGATGTCTGTCAGCCAAGCCACAAGTGTGGGGTTGCTCAGAGACATCGCAGGACATGCACCTCCTCAATCACCAGGATCCAGTTTTCCCAGGGGTGCGGGTCTCCACGCACGGCAAACACGCGGGTAGGCGTTTATTTACGGTCACCTCAGTGAGGAGCCTACATCGACCAAGATCAAGTCATTCATCTAGTAAAGGATGCAAGGACAATGACAACCACCATGAAGGTATCGTCCTGTCCAGGCCACAAGTAATGGCCAATGACGATAGTGGTGTCATCCAATCAGGGGCAAGAAAAAGTCACCCCTTTTAGTCGCCTCTTACAACATGCAGGTATACAGTGTGCCTATTCTACCCCGGGCACCCACGGGTACACAGCTTCCAGGGAAATCGGGTTGCCAGGGTGGAAACCTGGTCTTGGTCAACTGGCCAGAGGCACACGTGTGTGCACCCTTGGTCACCTGGCTGGGGGTGCATGGGTACATGCACCCTTGGGCAGGTGGCAAGGGGCACATAGGTATATGCCCCCAGGGTTACTGCGAGTGGACCTGGCAGTCAAGCCCGATGCCATTGGTCAGGTACTCAGGGATTATGCCACCCTTATGGTATGCTGCCCCAGGCAACCTTGGCGACCTGAATGGGCGTCCCCTAGTTGGGCTCCATGGAGGGTGAGGACTGCAGGCAGAGAATTGTAAATACCCCAAAGCATGGTGGTAAATCAGTGGATGGTGGCCTCATCAAATAACCCCACCCCTTTCTCTTCTTCTTTTCTGTCTGGAACTAGTTCTTGCATTGAGCCAAGAGATGATGGCTTTGGTTCCAGCTAACTGAGTGTCCGATTGCCACTTTGCAATGGCACCAGATTGAGGCATTGCTAAAAATGCAGAAGCTCGGGGACTTCCCCATTGTGGTCGAACCCCATCGCACCCTTAACACCAGTAGAGGTGTGGTGCAGTGTGCCGTCCTATGCTGGGAGTCAGAGTAGAACATAGTGGAGGAGCTCAGGGTGTAGTGGTTGTCTTCTGCACCTTGGTTTCATGGGATGGAGAATCCCACCTCTTCGTCACCTTGGTGCTGACCTTTGGTAGGCCCAAGGTGCCCCCTTTGCTGCTTCAAGTGACAATGATATGGCCATGAACAGAATTCTTGTTCTGCCAGGGCCATTTGTGGCACTTGTGGGCAGGGAGACCATTCCCCTGAGCTGTGAAAGACTGCACCTTGTTGCACCAACTTTAAGGAAAATCACCCTGCCTCTACTTGGGATTGCCCCTCCTGGTTGTAGTAACGTGCAATCCTGCAGTTATGTGTCAAGACGAGTATCAGTTTTCAAGATGCATGGCAGCTGCTATCCTTGTCAGGGACGCCCAGTCGTGGCTTGACCTATGCAGGTGCAGCAAAGACAGCTGCTGCATCATCTGTCTGCACCCAGACGGACATACTACCACAACTCCCCCCACTCAGTCCCACAGGGTCAATGGGATGCTGATCAATGCTGCATTGGCTGCTAGACGGATCCTGACCCCATTTCAGAGGCTTCTTCTGTCTCCACCATTACCTCTGCCCAACGTTTGGGCTCTCCAATAGTGATGGTGCCAGCCTCGTTAGAGGCCACAGATGCCTCTCATCAAACAGAGGCATCTCCCTTGAACACCTCCCTCCCTGGCTCAGCCCGGTCGACCCCTCCATGGACGTGGTGGTGTGTGTGGCAGGGGGAAGAAACTGGGGACACCCCAACTCCTGCAGTGAGGTGCATGTCTTTGGTTCGTCCACCCAGGCTCTCTGGCCAATTGCAGAATGCACTGGGTGGCAGCATGCCCGAACTGGGACATGACCCCAACTTGTATGCACCCCTCCCTTTTCTGCAGTGGGACGGCAAAAGGAAGGAATAGAAATAAACCTCCAAAGCCCATCTGATGGTGAATCTCCTTCAATGGAACTGTCAAGGTTTTTCCCCCAAGAGGGACGGGATCACAATGCTGATTCATAGCACAACCCCATCTACATTTCCCTCCAGGAGACCCTCTGCCATAGTGATACCCCACTTTCGTTGTGGGGCTACAACATGTATGCAGACACTGGGCAGCAGGGAAGCCACCCTTTTGGAGGGGTGGCTATCGTTATCCAGAATGGATGCATGCACATCCCAGTGGCTTTGCAGACTCCTCTCCAAGCAGTGGCATACTCACTGCAACTGGATGTGCCCACCACTCTAGGTTCCCTCTACATGCCTCCTGGGATTGATATCCTATGGGCAGACCTTGACTCCCTCACATCCCCAACTTGCCAGACCCTTTCTGATTATGGGCGATTTTAATGCCCATAATCCCTGATGGGGCTTGGACAGCTGAAATCCCCAAGGGCTCCTTGTGGAGCAGTGGGTGTCACAAAATGTCCTCATAGTTCTAAACAGAGGTGTCCCTCACACATCTGCTCTCATGGGTTGGCACCAGGGCTGCAATGGGAGGTTCTGTCTGAACCTTGTGGATGTGAACACTTCCCCATGAGGATTAGTAGTGGAAGTGGCACACTGCCCCAACAACCACCACAGTAGTGTCCGCGTTGGGAAGACTGGGAGGAGTTTGCCCATCAAATCCACTTTCACCCAATGTGTGATTTCGATGGGGTTAACGATCTAGTGAGTAACTTCACAGAAGTGTTGGTTATGGCGGCATTGGCATCAATCCCCCAGAGCTTGAGTAACTCACCATGAGAATGGGTGGCATGGTGGACGGAGGACTGTCGGAGTGCAATTTGGGCCCACAAGGGGCCCCCTTTTGCATCTTCCAGTCTCGTCCAACTGACGCCAATTGTGTCAACAATCTCCGAGTCCAGGCATATGCACAACAGGTAATCAAGGAGGCCAAACGCTCCTCATGGAGTGAGTACATCTTCTCGCTTACCCACCACACACCATCCAAGAATGTCTGCAAAAGCTGAAGAAAATCCAGGGAAGGTACTTACCAATCCTGTGGCTCTGGTCTCCTTGTACACAGGAGACATTTACTTCTGCCATGCAAGGTGGCTAAGGAGCTGGCAAGGACATTTGCAGCCATCTCCAGGTCCCAGCCCTACACAGCAGAACGCCTTTCAAGTAACTTCTCTGGTGGTGTTGCTAAGGGGTATAATGACCCGTTTACCCCTTGGGAGCGGTGGGCAGCAAGGACCCGGGATACTGCCCATGGCCCTGATAACATCCATTACCAATTGCTATGGCATCTATGGGAAAAGGGTCTTTTCTACCTCCTAAAGGTTTTTAATTATATTTGGGGGCAGCATGAAAACCCTGCAGGGTGGCTGGAGGCTATCATTATTCCCCTCCCAAAACCTGGAAAGGATGGTAGCCTCCTGATGAATTACGGGCCCATATCATTCATGAACTGTCTGTGTAAAACCATGGAATGCATCGTCTGTGCATGAGTGTACGGTATTTCTCACTATTGTACCAATCTGTGGCCCTGTTCAGTGCCGTCACTAGGGTTGGTGTCACCCCATTTCTCATGGTGCGATTGGTGTCACCTGGTGCAGCGCGCACCCTCCACACCCCATAGTGACGCCACTGGTCCTGTTCATGATCATTGTTATTCTTTAGGTTTCTGGTACCTTTGGGGAATCTTTTGTTTAGCATATAGGGTAGACATGCAAAAGAATGAGGTCATTGTTTTTTTATTGTAATTCTTTTAGTATTAATTGTTTTCTTCCTATTTCTAATTTTTTGGTTTTTTTTCTTCTCACAGTTTTATTGTAGGCTGGAACATGGCTGAAATAAGACTATTTGCAGGTAAGGTTCCTATTTTATTATTCTGGGGGGGGGGTGTCTAGGGGCATAATAAATGAGAAATGACACTTTGCTCAAAGGAAATGCAGCATTGGTGCTTGATGTTATTAGGTGTTAGGTGAAAAATGAGGATGAGACAAATTGTTCCAAGAAGTGTGGTGTAGACTAGAGTCCACTGATTGTAAGTGAAGTGTAACTAACAAAATGGCAAAAATGATAAGCACATGAAGGAAACTTGAAATCTGACATGAAATTTCTTACGTAATACCTGATCTACAAGAAAATTTGCTAAAGGGGATTAGGATTACACTGGAGACTGCAGTTCGTGAGGTCTTTCTCCACAAACAGCACTTGGTGGCTGTCTTCTTTTATGTGAAGAAGGCATATGATACCACATGGCGCCATGGTCTGCTAGATATCTTGCACCGGTGGGGGCTCAGGGGTAATTTGCCCCTCTTCCTCCATAGCTTTCTATCTGGCATTACTGGCCTGGGGTTCAGGCCTCTGTGCCACCCTGGACGGTGCCAGAGCCAAGTTGGAGCCTCTCACAGTGGCACACGTATTTAGTTACTGTGAGAGATACCATGAACTTAGATGCTGACTGGGAGTCAGTCCAGAGCTCTCCACCTCACTTGGGGATAACCCCTAGAGGGTTGAGAGCTCGCATGTATTTTTGTTCTCACCTTTGCCATTATAGCTTGGCTTCTGCCTTTTTATTTCTGTGTCTGTTTTGACTTTTGCCACTTTTATTGTTATGTCTGTTTTGGCTTTAACCTATAATTATTCTTCAATATTTATTTGGCTACTGCCTTTTTATTCTTATTACTTTTAGTGGGGTTTTGCCTGTATTTATTGTCATCATGGTGGAATGGCCATTTACACCCCCACCATGGTGATTGTCTTTCTGGGACCTAATGACCTTTGTATTTGATGGGCACTCAAGCAAAACAAACAACAACCCATAGTTGAGTACCCATAGGTACCCTCTGAATTGACACAAGGGTGATAATGGTCCTAACAAGGGTGATAATAATTTTCTGCAGCCAGAATCACTGACCGCTACCAGGTGAGCTCCTGCACCTGGGAATTTTGCCTCATCCACCCATTGCATTGTAGAAAAGGTTATTTTATGTCCAAATGCAATCATACACCACATGGGACCTGGATTTTACTTCTCATCTGAAGGAAGGCAAACTTGGGGCATCTCTGTTGTCCAAAAGAAGACGACCCACCTCAGTCCAGTATCAAACGTGAATCACTGACACAGATACCAAACATTCTACCCAACGTGGGGGTTCTTATTTATATGTTGTAGTATATGTTGTGTGTGATTCAGGAACGATACAAAAGACACAACCAGCTATGGCAAAAGATTTTTACCGATCCTAAACGCATCATGCAGAACTGGTTGACAACGAAATTGGACGTCTGTGGGCCACTTCAGACAAATGCCATGTTGTTTATCAAGTAGCCAATGACAGAATTAATCATATGGGTCAATTATCATCAAGTGACAGGAAAGTGATACTTTCATAATAATTTACAATGAAACTAGACATTTTGAACATTTTTGTTTTCATAATTAAATGTAAATCGTTTTGTATTAAAAAGTAAGCTATTCCCTGTAAAGTTATAAGCCCTAGCGCATTTTTGGCACCAAAAGCAAATGAAGACAGTGGCTTATTTTCATGGAAACATGGTACTTACATTCTATTTACATGGCCCTTCCTCACTACCTAACATTTTGACCCATATAACAAAGCTGGCCTAACCGCTGCCTAGTAAAAGTTTAACTTTCAACTTCGTTGGGACCTTACTATCACACAGAACTCTGCTTGAATGTTGCCACCTCAACCAACCCTCATTCATTCTATGGGTTTATTCATTCTATGGTCGTCCCATTGCTTTGGAACAGTGATCCAAAGTACTTTACCTTCTGTACTTTTGTCACCAGCTCCCATCAGAGAGTGCATCACCATTATTTTGGTGTCCATCACAATTGAAATGTAAATAGTCTGCCTTCTTCATGTTCATCTTTAGTCTGGCTAGAACCCACAGGCCCAACACTGTCACATAATGGGATTAAGATGATGATATTGTTTTAGGATCGTCCAACTACAAAGTCATTAGAACCTCGTCCGCTGCATAGTTCTAATGCAGAGACACTATGCTAATGAGACGGTTGTGGGGGATTAGCAGTGCCAGTGCCGGTTTCAGGATTTTCGCCAGGGGGTGAGCCATTACAGAGGGGGGTTGAGCTAAAGCTCGCATATATTATGCAATTACGTTTATATGTGCATAGGGGGTTGCAACCCCATGAAACCCCATCCTGGATCTGCAAGTGAACAGTACTCAGTTTTCCAAAGTGACATCCATGTTAGTACTGGCTGGGTTAGCGTTGGTTAACTTCAGTGATCAGATGAGAACTGGTGCATCCAAAACAATAAGCCACTCTCTATTATCTGCAGTGGCAGCCAAGGTTTTTATCTCTGTGACATTGTGGACACATAATAACAATGGCCTGGAACCCATTCTCTCACTGCTGATGGGTGCCGGTGTCACATGTCAACCAAGGCCTGAATGCAGATGCTTAAGACTTCTTCTGCTTAAGACTATATGCATCTTAAGCTGGGTTGACATGGTACAAGTGCACTTCAATAAAGTACACTTAGACGCTATTCAAGCGCCACTTGGATGCAACTTGAAACCATGTATACACTTCATCAAAGTTAACTGGGATGGCTAGGACCCATCCAAGTTCAATAGGATGGCTGCCAAGTTACTTTGATCAAAGTATAACTTGTATGAAATTTAAAATGTCTACCAACAAGCATTGGCCTCAATGCTACCCCACTCAAGTTGCAATTCCGTCATTAGAAAAATAATGTTTACTCATAAAAGTACTTGTTTTCAGCAATAATTTTGCCCTAAAACACCAACGAACCAAAATATCTAACCTGGTAAAATGGAAAAAAGGCTGGGACACTTTGAGGTAATAGCAGTCGCTTTGATGTATGTGTTAAATTACCTCAAAGAGTTCCCTGGACATATTGAAGCACCTCAAAGTGTATGGCCAGACACAATGACATCAGGAAACTTTGAGGTATAACACCAAAACTGGGGTTTTAATCTCCTGCATCATCGGTTGGAATTTTTTGAATTTTGCATTTGCTGTCTGCAGCCCCTCGTCCACCACGGAGCTCAAGAAGGGGCGCCCGGGTTGCTGACCATGTCATTAAGGAAGCAAAAAGCAAAGCAACTCCTAACCTCTTTTCCACCTATGCCAGGGTCACATACCCATCTTGTCCCTCTGAATGGACACAAGGGTGATATATTGGTCATAGCGTTTCTGCAGCCAGTAGCCGGCCAAAGCTGCAGCCCTACGCATATTTATCGTCGGTCTTGTGTTCATTGGGAATACTACCGACGCCAAGGGGCAAGCTCCTACACCTGGAAATTTTGCCTCATCTACCCGTTGCTCAGTAGAGAGGGTTCTTTTACATGCAAGTGACATCGTACACAACACGGAACCTTGGTTTTACTTCTCATTCAAAAGAAGGCACACACGCAGCCTCTCTCTCTCTCTCTCTCTCCTGAAAGAAGTCAACCCACCTCGCCCAATATCACACCTAGAGCCTGGTTCCCTGTCATGTGACACCAACGAGAATCGTGCTGTAGCAGATGACATTCCACATAAACTGATGACATAGTTTCACTACCATTCTATAAAGTATGTGCAAAATCAACAGTGAAGTGGAGTTGAGAGTTAGTTAACTGCCTTTGTCTTTTGAGTGCATTACTTGATTTTGATTGGCTTTTTGGAGTTTTTAAAAAACTCGTCAAAATTGTTCAACTAAATGAAGAACTGTACAACAGTAGTCATCCACAGTATAAAAACCTTTTAAAACGTAAACAACTGTGGCAAGATATTAGCAATACAATAATAGTGGATTATCCAGAATTGACATGTAATATACATAATTGAAATAATTATAACAATTTTTAAGTAAGCTTAAATACAACAACATGAAAGCCCTCCATCATTATAATATATTGATAGCATTATGTTTTACCATTTTGTCAATTTACAAAGAACTTCTGTGCAAAGTGAAATGAATTTCCAATGTAATGTTTTATCAAAAATGTATAAATAAACATTAATTACGTGACATCTCACCTTTATGGTAAAAATGTATAGGGGAGATGTGCTTAATATTGCACCCATTTTGATTAGTTTGTGGGTTGGGGTGTAAGCCAGGCAGCCATAACAGGTCAACCCCTTAGGAGATAGGTGAAAGGAGGAGGAAGAGAGTTAATTTGCAGCACCCAACGTTCTTTACCAACCACCCAAGTTGGTATTGACGTGGGTGTGCGCTGCTTAACTTCAGTGATCTAACGGGAACTGGTGTGTCCAACACAACTTGGCCGCACTCCAATGCAACTTGGCCACACAATATGTTTGAAAATATGTTGTCAACCTGCTGGATTGCAACAAAAATGGAAAGTGATTGATGGTATATGTTCCCAGACAAGTATATTAATGTGTTTTTCACTGATAATGTTATTTGAAAGCAGGAACATCCTTTTTTAGGAAAAAAATTGACAGAACACCATATTGCTAGATGGGTTAAAGTGTTCCCAATATTGCACAGGGATTGTGATATTGAGAACAGGTGTAAGATTTTGGGAATGCAAAATTTAGATTGAGATGCAAAGTCAAAATAAGTCAGGCCAACTTTAGGCCAACTAATAGAATACAAACGCTTCTCTATAGTTATGAACAAAATTCATAAACAAAATATTTGAAATTGTCTGTGCCAGAGCTGGGGGCAGAACCAGAGGTGGATCAGGAGGGAGCATTTCAAAAAAGTGCACCCTGAATATTTTTAAATATTCAGAATCTCTTAGTATAAATCTAGCTAACAATTACAATAGGTCCTCTACTGCCAATTAGACAATGTCCTTCCTATCTTCAGTGGTTTAGCCAACTGCAGATTGGGCTGGCAGTATAGCAATGGGAATTGCACATTAGTTGAAATATGTGCCCCATTGAGGTACTGAGGGGAGAGCAATTACTGCGTTGTTCCCCCTCTGGATCTGCCCCTGGCCAGAGCATTCCTCATGGCACCAAACTCGGCACATAGTACAAGTGATCCACTTCTCACCAGCTTTATCAGTTGAATACTTATCATTTTAATATGGACAGTCAGTCAGGAATGCCACGAAAGGCATAAAGTAAGACAGAAGTGATACAAATATCACACCATATGATATTAGGACTACTCACCATGTGCAATATTAGGACTATTCACCATGTGTGGTATTAGGACTGCTCACCATGTGCGATATTAGGCACATTTCAACAAAAGCATTGATGGCTTCATACAGGTTTACAAAAACTAAATGTCCATTTAAACTAAACCTAAATAAAACTTGGGAACAACAGCAATATTTTCTTTAACTTTCAAAGTTTTTCTTACCTGCATTTATTTTAATGTGTAGTTGAAGTTCACATTGAAAAATATTTCACTAGTCTAAAAAAATATAAAGTTGTATAACTCAGTATAACATGTCTGCAGTGCATCACCTGCAACTCAGGACTGAACTGGTTGGTGGAGGGGCAAATATTGACAATGACCATTAGGTTGCAGCATGTGAATCGCTTGGAAACCAAGGGGTGCGATATTAGGCACGTTTCCCCTGAGCATTAATATTCTAAAACTCTAAAACTTTAAAATTCTAAAACTCTGTTTCCATCTAATGCCTGTAAAAGGAGATGGAAGGGTATTCATGACAAATATTTTAAACGCAAATATATGAACAGGTTAAAAGTGGTTCAGGTGGTGGCTACAAGCCCCATGATTGGCCACTAATGCATAGCTTACATTTTTTGGATAACAGCACCTAATGAGTGGTAAGTTCTAATGCCTGAAACACAACATATGTATAGCAAAATAACCTAATTTATATATTTATTTAATGAAGGACATGTTCAAACTTCACTGCCAATGAATCACCTGGGGATGTATATGTTGAAATTTATGAAACACAGCCTTCAACAAGTAATTCAAATGATGCACAAATATGTGAGTCACCTGTCAAAGAGTTGTCTTCTCCACCTACACCTGCAATTCGAAAGAGAAACAGTAGAGCTGTAATATATTACAGAACCATATGAACATTTTCTTATGCATTATTTATATTTTCAATATCCACAACAGCAAGAAGGCAACTTTACCATGACCTTCATCAAGATTCATCAACACTTACTTTTATGGCATCAAACCTGCTAGACTATTTGAGAAATAGAGATTCCTCCACTTCCACACATACCCTGTCACCAGAAACCACTGCAGACTGGCGGTTTTTCAATTCCTCATCCCATTAATGGCAAATCTTGGGATAACAGAGTATTACAGTATTACAGAGATGCAGTAGTATTACAATTTATGTTGGAATTGAAAGTGGGGCATTAAAAATTTCTATTTAGAAATAAAATATTTATGTAAAAGTTAAAAATAACATATTTATTTAAAAGTTACAAATGAAATATTTATTTAAAAGTTACAAATGAAATATTTATTTAAAAGTTACAAATGAAATATTTATTTAAAAGTTAAAAATAACATATTTATTTAAAAGTTAAAAATAACATATTTATTTAAAAGTTACAAATGAAATATTTATTTAAAAGTTACAAATGAAATATTTATTTAAAAGTTATAAATGAAATATTTATTTAAAAGTTACAAATAAAATATTTATTTATTATCAATGAACAGTAATGCTTTTTAATGAAAGGACATCAACACACAAATGCAAACACATATATTCCATAATATCTCAAAATAATATATTTTGTAAAATATATATATATATATATATATGTTTAAATTATATTTTGTTACTTTGTGAAGGAACAGATACAGGGCCACTGAAAAAGTAATATTGTCACGTATGACATTTTGTGATCCAAGTTGGATTATACTAGGTGGACCCCCACCATCTGTAAGAGTTCTCCAAAGGCCAGGTAAAACGTTACCATCACTGCTTTCAGTGTCAGCAAAACCTGTGATGTAGATCATAATTCCAATTCACTTTTCCTAAGAAAATTGTGTAGCACACAGATTGCCTAAAAAGCACTTTATGAATGACAAATGCAATCCTTTATGTAGAAAGATGCAATCACAAAATATTCACCTTGACAGCCTCCACAGTGTTATGTATATACATGTTTATTGGCTTGTACAATATCTGCCAGCAAGATGCCAAAGACGTTTTCAATCATTCTCCTGTGAGGTTAAAATGCATTTGACAATATGTGAATTAGAATCATTTGAAAAACACAGAGGCTACATGACCAACCACTGACCTTGCTTGGCACAAATGATAATTGAATATCCTTTCTCTAATTATAAGGTGTCCACCAGAGAAAGGACATAATATGTTACAATGCAGGGGAAAGGCATCATCTGCCACAAACCAAAATGGCATTGATTCCCCAGAACGGTTGTGGGTGAGTGGTTTGCTGGCAGGTTAAGTTGGCCTGACAAAAGACTCTTCCCAAATGCTAATGAAGCAAGTGGGACTCCATCTGCTTGTCAACCATAAGCACCAATGTCAACTATTGTAAAGCAATACTGTGCATCACAGGCAGCCATTAGTACAACACTGAAATGATGCTGCAAATATCCATTATTAATATTTATTTGAAAGCAATCTACTGTTGGTCAATAATATAACCTTATAATTGAAGTAAGTTGATCCTGTAAGTGGTGGGGCTGTTATGCCAATGTGTTTCCCATCAATTGGACCTACACAATGAGGGGAGTGCCACAGAACTTGAAATTTCCTGGCTATTTCCAACCAATACTCTGTTGTTGGTTTCTTCATGTAAAGTTAACAGGAATAAGTTTCTAAGTGTATGTGATTTTCAATACATTTATTTTTGGAATACCTTCAAATAGATTGGTGCTAGGGTTTTCCAAATATCCATACATGTGGAATGGATAATACATGATGTTGTAGACTGGCCCTACCTATAACTGTCTGCAATCAATTTTTGCATGTCACCAGAAGCAAGATACCTGACATGATAGGAATAGAATTTTAAAGACAAAAAGCAACAACTGACTGAAATATGTTTATATTTATTTTTATCACCTTAAAGTCACTAGTAACCTTTCTTGAGTTGGAACGACATCATGGTTACTAGACTAGACAATGTATGGTCTTATTTTTGTATGTAGTCTTTGAAACATTTCTGGTGACATGCAAAATGCTTGAAAGAACTATTCTGCATCTAGCATTTGCATCTCAGTTACCTTTAAATGTAAGACACTTTCACATCTCATAGTAGCCATTTAATGAATAAAAATATGCCTGCCTACCAAGCAATCGAATTCTCCAAACTGCAATTAATCTATTTTGGATGGTAGGTTGTATGTAAAATTTTGGGGACTTCCTTTTTCTTCTAAAATTATGCTGGATCTTTCTCTTCAAATTTAAACACATAAATGCAATAAAATGCATTAATTGTAGTCTTCCAAGCCAGTGTCTGGGCCCATATTGCTATCTACAACATCAGTATACATAATATCATTAATACAAATTTTTAAAATTGAATTTTTTGGTGCAAAACATATGTACTGTAATTATTTAGGTTTGGTTGAAATAAGATCCCACTTAAAAATGTTTTTTCACACAAGTTTAATTTATTGTTTGCAAGGTTAATTTTAGGAGATTAAATAGTAAACCTACTTTATTTAATAATTAACAAATATATCCAAGCACATAGATAGAAATTTCCTGTCATTGTAGTTAAATAAATCTGTCTTTGCTTATTCTTGTCTTAAAAATCGTCTTCTGTTTACTTTTTATTGCGTTTTTTAAGGTTTGGCCCCACCCAACGTTCCAATTGATAACTATTAATTGCTTATGTGAATTCACTCATGGCAGGGAATCAAACCAGGCAAAAATTGTGTTAACACCTGTGGTTGACGTCATAATTATACCGTCTGCTCAAGCACTATTCTCTTTGGTGTCGCGTGCCAGGGAACTAGGCTTAATGATGCAGTTGCCCAGTGTGCTAACCGCTATCCCACCACAGCGGGTGTTATGTCATATATGGAAGGATGAACAAATTTTGATTAAGTACTGTATTTATTCCAATAAAGGCCGCCCTGAAATAACTGCTGCTCTCTGATAAGCGCCGCATCATCAGTCTGAAATAAACAACAGACGAACGCCCTCTAATAATCGCCACCCTCCAATAATCGCTGCTGCCCTTGCAGTACTTGTGGTGCTTGCCACTTGCAGCACTTATGGCACTTATTAAAGGATTCTCATCCTAATTACTGTATTAGTTGTTATCATTATCATCTATAAAATCATCATCATACTCTTATCCCACCTGCAGCAGGGTCAGGTATGCAGGTTCTAGACTGCCACTCCTCATGTCCACCCCACACACTGCTATATCCTTATGAGCAACCTGTTCCCATGTCTGCTTCAGTCTCCCCTGTCCTGGGTGCATCTGATCACCTGCATTCCTGAAATGGACCCAATGAGCTCTTCCTCCCCTTTTCTCATTGTGTGTTAATATTTTTATTATTTCTCCATTTTTGGTGAAGTCCACGACCCCAGGCTACCTCAGATATACTCATTTGTAATTCTATCAGTGCTTGACACTCTATTCATTTACTGCAGCATTCACACCTCAGCTACTTGCATTCCATTGATGTGACTCTTCCTCACTACCCAACACTCTGATCCATAAGAAATAGTTGGTCAAACCACCTACCTGTAAAACTTCCCTTTCAACTACGTTGGGATCCTCCTATCACACAGGACACTGGTTGCCCATCTCCACTTCAACCATCCACCATGGATTCTATGGGTCACATCAGAGTCTATATCCCTATTGCTAAGGAACGTTGATCCTAAGTACTAGACCTCTTTCACCTTCTTCATTAGTTCGCCCCTAGAAAATATGGCACTGTTATTTTACCATCCAGCATTATCATCTATGAGGGATCACAAAATTAATAAGCGCCGCCCTCTAGTAAGTGCTGCACCAAAAACGCCACGTAATAAATAAACGACGTGGCGTTTATTGGAATAAATACAGTACTTCTTTGCTTAGTGATTGATATTGTATGGAAATTATATTTGGCAGACGATGCAGAGAGATTTCGTAAGAGAAAACTATATTGTATGGATGCAATATTTGAATTACAGAAAGACTTAAAGAAAGACTCAAATTCAAATATGTTGTTTACTTCAGATGATCAGCTATATGTTGAGATGTTTAGGAAATTTAGATATATAAATAATTTGTATAAAAACTCGTATGAAAGTTTTAATTATTGTATAATGCTTGGGAGAGATTCAAGAGAAAAACAACGGGTATTAAATGAACAACAAATACAGTTAGTCTATGGCATTTACATTACTGTCAGGAACCAAAGGAGTATATTAGTATTCATATTCATGTCACAACACTAGCATCCTAGCCACTTTAAAGTTCTTTTTTAGTATTTTTCTCATAGGGTACAGTTTGTTTATGTTTGTTTATGCTTTAGGGCCCATGGACTTCAACAGTCATTCGCATCCAGCAAGACAGTCACCCTGGTGGGGGTATAAAGGCCCATCATACCATGTTGACAAGAAAAAAGAAAAAACCCACTAAATGGGATAAAAAAAATAGGCAACAGCCAATTAAATAATGGCAGAATAAATACAGGCAAATATCAGACCTAAAGATAAAACGGACAAAAGCCAAAACAGGCACAGAAATAAAGAGGCGAAAGCCAAATAAACAAAGATAAAAGTTAAAACTGACAGGAAACATCTAAGTTAAATTTTGTGACCAGATGGTATCAAAGCTCATGGGGACAATGGGGACAACGAATCCCTTCAAGGGCAAACCTCCCAACAATCTAGCTCTGGAGGAGAAACAAATGATAAAGAAAGTCCTGCAATGCACCCGAATAGAGAAGGTGAGGAAGGACAAGAGAAAGATGCAGAAGTATTAACCAACATAGAACATGAGATAGGAAAAGAAGTAGAAATTACTAACACAAATATTAACAGTAGACCAGCGACTATCACTTAAAGCCCTGAAAACTCAAATACAGAAGGTGAAACCCCTCCATGAACTGAGGAAGCTATTTTAAATCAAATGTATAAACTATTATCTTTAATGATAAAGCAAAAAGAAAAAGATTAATATGCTATTCTCTTTTCAGGTCTCATAAAAAGAGTTTGCTAATCTATTTGCTAGGAATCTTCCTGCAAATATTTCCTATAGTGAAAGGAGAACAGAATGGGACCAATTATGACATATCTATCTGCAACTGGGAAATAGCAACCTTAATCTGTAATACATATGCATCCCACCAAGTGAATTTTACCTTGTCTCCACATTATTGTTCAGGTGCACAATCCACTTGCACTAATTGTATTATAACAAGAGAAACCAAATTTCTGGACCAAAAAGACAAAAAGATGCTTGAACCTGCACAATTCCACTTACAACAGGTGCTAGCAACCACTGGCAAGGATATCATGTTTGAATGCAAAGAACTAACACGTCAAGAGATGTGTACCTGCACTCCAACCGAGCCCTGTGCAGGAGATGAAAGCTATTGTCAACTGATGCAATGTAATACCCAAAGCACATGCTGCTGTGTGGCCAAGCCTGCAAATTCAATCATTAAGACTGAATTCAAAGGGAAAACAGTAACTAACCCAGAAATTATTTCTTATTCTATCTGTTATTATAGAAAACCAGCTCAGTATACAAACTCAAGGTCAAATTGTTCACAACAAGGGCATTCAATTTAATAAATTAGTTCTTACCTTCCATATGTCAGGAACAGCCATTCTTCGAAAAGATGGTATAGAAACCATTTTTAAATTAGTAAAAGACCAGACCCAAATAAATGTCCCTGATGAATTTCTCCTTCATAAGGGAAAACTTGATGTAACTATTATAGAAAAGGATGGTCAAGTCACTGAAGCATCCTTTGAGATAGATGGAAATAATTATTTCCCAATAATTCACTGTATAGTTTGTCTTGATGCCATTAATTATATACATTGCCTACCTGAAAATATTCAATATTTTATTTATGGAAGCTTAATCATTTTTTTGGAATACTCCTAATATTTCTCAAATCCATTGTTAGAGCCATTTCTATTCTACTCCGATGGTTAATCACCTTGTTTTACACCAGTTATAGAGTTGGAAAAGGCACCTTAAGACTACCAATGGTCTTAGGTATCTTAACTGGAGATTTTATAGGCAGGCATCTTACCAACTTGCAAAAAAGAATAGACATTATGAATTAGCGCATTCAGTTCAACAATTCCCTAGCTATCCTTTTATGTTTCCTTTGCCTCATCACCATTTGTAATGCAGAAGCCTACTGCAACTCCAATTCATTAGTGGCCTGTACAAAAAAGGCTGATGGTCAAACTTGTGAAATAACCACCCAAGCTAAACTAACACTACAGAATCTAATGTATAGTTCTTGTCTTACAATTTTAGATAAGGATGGAAACTATGTATTTACCATAGAAATCACTTATGCATCCTTACCTTGTCATTAGACAACTCGTCTTCTTTATTATACCTTCCCTGTCACTATGCATAAAATTGCTGTTCTAGCCTGTCCTCAGAACAATTATTGTGGTTGGGGAGAACATTGTTATCGAGGTTACACTTTCAGTCTAATTACAGAGGAATCTCAAAGTTGGCCAGGCATAACTGACTGCATTGCAGGTGACTCTGGAAGCATTTGCTGGATAAGTGATAGTCAATCTTGTTTATTTTACCACTGGTATTTAAAACCTAATTATGATAAAACATATATAATCAAAGCATTAGAGGGATATACTTGTAAACCTAGAATATATGTTAGAATGATAAATGTTAACAACGCAGTCTCTTCTCAGTATGTAGAAGGAAATGTATTTCTATTAGATAACACAGTTGAAATAACCATAGAAGGGAATTATGCTCAACCTATAGAGATGCAAGCCCATACCTTAATTCAAGAAATCCAAAATCCCCGAAATGCATTTCTTGATAAAGTCTCTCATGAAGGACGACCAAAATATGGAGAAATAGGTGATGTACAAGCCTCTGCCCCTTATGACAGAAATTTTATTTTTGATGAAAAAATGGTTACTTGCAAGTTTTATGACGCACAAGTACAATGTTCTCATACAAAGAGTTATTTAGAATCCTTAATGGGAAAGAAAGATCAAATGTTGCCTATAAGCTACCATTTCCAAAAGTTTCATATTGACCCTGCAGGGAACCTAATGTCCTATGCATTAATAAGCAGTCCCTTAGTGGTACATCTCACCTTAAAAAACTTCACCTTTCAAGTTGTTACAACAATGGTGTGTCCCTCAATAACCCAAATAAAAGAAATTAAAGGTTGTTTTTCATGTTTGACACCTGCCACTCTCACCTTTTCTGCCATAAGTACTTGCCAACCAGGAACTGTCCAGATCGATTTTCCAAATGTAAATCTCCATACACCTTCTGTGAATCTCTCCATTAAAGAAAAAGAAATTGTTTTGCGATTTCGAACTAATTCTAAATGTTATGATGGCACGTTTTGTTTGAAGTACAAATATGCCACCTCATGTTAAAAGCTAAATTTCTGCCTTCTAGATCCCATCATAAAATTAGCACAACCTAATGTTACCACTCAGTTAATGCAATCTCTGTCTGCCCCTGGAAATAGCTTTTGGGAAGTCTTTTCAAATCCATTTGGATCACTCTTCCACTTTTCTGCAAATTTTCTTTTGTATCTTATTATTTGGTGTATCAGTGTATTCTTTATTATATCTTGTTGTTTATCAATGTCATTGCATGCCTTATCAATGTCATTGCAAGCAAAAGAATTCTTAGGGGGAGGATTGTTGTATGGTTACTATGGGCCCCAAATTATGTTTCTGACATGGTTGCTAAGGGTCCCAAATTTTCGGTCAAGGGCCCTAACAACAACAACATGTTGGATGACTGCATCATCCAATTTAAGAAAACCAATGAAAGAAATTGTAATTTTTAACTTTAATTTTTAACCCATTGAATTTTGAACCTCTTATAACTATTGCACTCTGGAAAAATTGTATAAATATGGAGAAGAGAGAGCGAGAGGACTACATACACTCTCCAGAGGACAGCATGCCCAACGGCCATCCAGAGGAAAACAAGGAACCCAAAGTAGGACAGAAGAAACACTCTTCAGATGACAGCATAAACCCGGAACAATAAAAGAAGCACACTCACTATTCAGACGACAGCACAGATACTGGAGGACAACAGACAAAAGTCTCCGGCTCCAGAAGGCAACTCAACTCCTACATCTTGTACACCTTCCATTCACAAATAAAATCATATATATATATATATATATACTTCTTCTGAAAGCCAAAATCCTTCTAGAAAACTACAAAATGCATTAACGACCAAAAACCCCTGTAACAAGGAAAAGCCAACACCAGTATGTAAGTGAAAAACTTTCTTTATTTTTTGCAACAACCAATCCAATCCACTCAGGCCCACATTGGCCAGAAGACCTCGACGGGGCAACCTCAAGGGGAGAAGATACAAGAAAATAGTCTTAGCCAAACAGGCCACGACAACAACAGAAGCATCACTGTTTGATCTTCCAAATAACCAGTTCCTTGAAGAAGCACAGAATATATAGCGAGCTAAGGTGGGACCTGAATTGGACATTGAATGCTTTTTTTATTTTTTAGTTTAAAATATTATAAAATCAATTTAATAAATGGATTTTACAATAATTTTATTCATTTTATTATTATACAGGGTGTCCGTGAACTCGGCAAGAAAAAACGTATTGTAGAGGGTGCCAAACTAACCGTTTTTAGCATAGGAATGTAGGGCCCACACACCTATGCTTTACCATAGACTTGCTTGTATCCTGCAGTTTGCACAAACTTGCCTGTACACCTTGTTGTGACCACACGTTGCAGGTAAACATGTCCAAACTTCAGGTTGATGTTTAACTTTGAAGAGGTCATATTGCAACAATGCTATCCAGTGAAGAATTTGTATTATTACATGTCTTTGTGTACGTTTTACTAGTGACATTAGCAAAGCAACTCCTCACCCTTTTCAAGCGATATATTCATCATAGATTTTCTGCAGCCGGTTGCCGGCCAAAGCTGCAACTCCTATGCTTATTTATCATTGGTGGACTTCTTTGGGGAATTCTACTGATGGGACATGCTCCTACACCTGGAAATTTTGCCTCATCTACCCATTGAAGAAGGCACACTTGCAGCCTCTCTCTGCCTGAAAGAAGCCAACCCTCCTTGGTCCAGTATCGAACCTAGAACTACTGACACAGTTGCTGTGCGTGCTAACCACTATGCCACCACAGTGGGACTTAGTGACACTGATACCAATATTTCATGTCAATTCTAACAAAAACCCTAAAGGACATTCCTTAAATAATTACCCCTCTTAACTTTTCAATGATTTTGTTATATGGCAAACTTTTCTTATCTCGAAGAGAATATTCTTTACATTTTATTTTCCACAGACTAGGTAACAATTTATAGAACTCTAAAAAATCATTTGTGAGTTGTTTTGAAGAAATGTCGAACGTCAGACATGCAGTGCCAGATTTAGATATTGAGAGGCCCTAGGCTATTTCAATATGGAGGCCTTTTCCAAGTCCTTTCAGGCCATTTTCTTAAGTTTTGAAGCCTGCTAAATGTTGAGGCCCTAGGCTTCAGCCTACTTAGCCCAATGGTAAATCTGGCACTGCAGACATGTTTACTTCATACAATTATGCGATGGACTGAAGACACTTACCCGTGTGTGCCCGTGGTAGAATAGGCACACTGCATACCTGCATGTCGTAAGAGGCGACAAAACGGGGTGACTTTTTCTTGCCCCTGACTGGACAACACCACTATCGTCTTTGTCTACGATGTGTTCTGGACAGGACGATACCAACATCGTGGTTATTCCAGTGTTCGGTCTGACTTGTTCTCGGTCGACGTATGCTCCTCACTGAGGTGACCGTAAACAAACGCCAACCTGCGTGTTTGCCGTGCGTGGAGACCCGTACCCTGGGAAAAGCGGATCCTGGTGATTGAGGAGGGTCTAGGGCTGCGGCCCTACACATCCAACACATCACTTTGGCCACAGGTTCCAGGGGCAAACGGGAGGCCAGGGCAGTAGCCCGGTCTTGGTCAATCGGCCGGGGGCACATAAGTTGTTATGCCTCCTAGGGTGACTGTAAGTGGACCGGCAGTCAACCCCGATGCCAATGGTCCGGTACTCGGGGATTATGCCACCCTAACGGTATCCTGTCCGAGTACTCTCGACAACCCGAATGGGCGTCCCCTCGTTGGGCTCAGTGGTGGGTGAGACCTGCGGGCAGCAAAATCATAATTTATAACAATTATGGCAACTATAACCCAGAGGCTGGGGGCCTCTTCAAAAAACCCCACCCCTCCCCCTTCTTTAGTTTCAATGACCTGTGTTGAGCCGGAAGATGGCAGGCTCGGTCCCACTCAACTGAGTGGGCCAGCTGCCAGTGAGTTAATGGAGACGAGCACTACTCCAACTAAGAGGCCGCGTTTTCCCAGTCACCCAACTGGATCAGGGAATGCCCCTGTGGTATCAAATACATCAGCACCTGCCCTTAACAAGAGGCAACGGCCTCTTAGCCTTAAGGTGCAAGGCTCCACCACTGATGCAAAGCGTGTTCCTGCATCTAAGGAAGCCCCAGTTGCAGTCAAAAGCACTTCTATTCCTTCTTCCTACCCCCCCCCCCGGTTTCTTTCCATATCCAGGGAGGATGGTGCATCCTTGGGGAAGGCGTCGCCCCAAGGGCATTGCCGGTGATGTGACCTCGGTCAAGAAGCTGTGCAATGGCACCCTGTTGGTGGAGGCATCTGCCAATCACCAGACCGAAGCATTATTAAAAATGCGGAAACTTGGTGACATCCCCATTGTGGTTCGAACCGCATCGCACTTTAAACACCAGCAGAGGTGTGGTGCAGTGCCCCGATCTGCGTGGGGAGTCAGAAGAGCAAATAGCGGAGGAGCTTAGGGACAAGGGTGTGGTGGCTGTCCGCCGCACCTCTGTCCAACGGGATGGAGAATCCCGGCCATCTGACACCTTGGTGCTGACCTTTGGTAGGCTCAAGGTGCCAGAGTACATCATGGCTGGCTACCTCCGCTTGCCTGTGCGTCCCTTCATACCGAGCCCGCTTCGGTGTTTCAAGTGCCAACGTTATGGCCATGGCCAGAATTCCTGTTCTGTCAAGGCCATGTGTGGCACTTGTGGGCAGGGGGACCACTCCCCAGAATCTTGTAAGACTGCACCTTTTTGTCTGAACTGTAAGGGCAACCACCCCGCGTCTTCTCGGGACTGCCCTACTTGGTTGCAGGAGCGCGCAATCCAGGAGTTGCGTGTCCAGAAGGGTATCAGCTTTCCGGATGCGCGGCGGCTGCTAGCCTTGCCAGGGACCCCCAGTCGTGCGGTGTCCTATGCAGGTGCTGCCAAGGCAGCTGCTGTGTCGTCTGTCTGCACCCAGACGGACACACTACCTCAACTCCCCCCTCTCATCCGTTTGACGCCCTCTCGGGCCCATGGGGTCCATGGAGTGCCGGTCTGTGCAAGCATTGGCTGCCAGACGGACCCCGACCCCGTTTCCATGGCTACTTCCGGCTCCACCACCGCCTCTGGCCCATGCATGGGCCCCCCAATAATGGCGGTGCCAGTTTCTTTGGAGGCCCCAGATGCTGCTCATGAAAGAGAGGCATCTCCTGTGAAGGCCTCCCTCCCTGTCTCAGTCCAGCCAGCCCCCTCCACGGAGAGGGTGGTGGGTGACACAGGTGGAAAGAAAGTAGGGACACCTACCACTTCCACAGTGGGGCGGGTGTCCTTGGTTCGTCCACCCAAACTCTCTAGCCAACGGCAGAGAGCAAGGGGTGGTTTCATGCCCCAACTGGGGAAAGATGGGGATTCCTCCTTTGAGATGGAGGAGGATGAACCAATTGAAGGCATCCCTCCCTTTTCTGCAGTGGGACGGAGAAAAGGGAGGAATAAAAATAAGCCACCAAAGAACACTTGATGGTAAATTTCCTACAATGGAACTGTCGAGGATTTTCCCACAAGAGGGACGAGATCAAACTTCTGATCTCTCGGCACAACCCTGTCTGCATCTCCCTCCAGGAGATTCTGTGTCAGAGTGATACCCCCATTTCACTACGGGGGTACACAACATTTGCAGACACCCGGCAGCAAGGAAGCCACCCTGTGGGAGGGGTGGCTATCCTTATCCGGAATGGGTGCATGCATGTGCCGGTTGCTTTGCAGACGCCTCTTCAAGCAGTGGCGGTCTCATTGCAACTGGATGTGCCTACCACTCTATGTTCCCTCTACATGCCTCCTGGGATCGATATCCCAGGGGCAGACCTCGACTCCCTCAGTGCCCAGCTTCCAAGACCCTTCTTGATTATGGGTGACTTCAATGCCCATAATCCACAATGGGGCTCGGACAGTCACAACCCCCGAGGGCGACTTGTGGAACAATGGGTGTCACACAATGGCCTCATTGTTCTCAACACAGGTGCCCCCACGCATGTGATGACTGCCACCGGTGGTCTTTCGTGTATAGACCTTTCCATCTGCTCTCCTGGGTTGGCACCAGGTTTGCAGTGGGAGGTTCTGTCAGACCCTTGTGGAAGTGACCACTTCCCTATCAAGATTAGCAGTGGAGATGGGGCATTGCCCCTACACCCACCACGGTGGTGTCTGCGTCGGGCGGACTGGGAGGAGTTCGCCCACCATATACATTTCCGCCCACTGTGTGATTTTGATGGGGTCAACGATCTAGTGAGTCACTTCACAGAGGTGGTGGTCGGGGCGGCATTGGCATCCATCCCCCAGAGCTCGTGTAACCCACAACGAGCACGGGTGCCATGGTGGACGGAGGATTGTTGGAGTGCGATTCGGGCTCGCCGACGAGCCCTTCGCAGCTTTCAATCTCGTCCCACCGAGGCCAATCGTATTGACTATCTCCGAGCCCGGGCAAATGCACAACGGGTGATCAAGGAGGCCAAACGCTCCTCATGGGGTCAGTACGTCTCCTCACTTACCCGTCACATGCCCTCCAAGAAAGTCTGGGAAAAGCTAAGGAAGATCCAAGGCAGATATTTACCATCATGTGGCTCAGGTCTCCTTGTACAAGGCAGACATTGCCTTCTGCCGTGTGAGGTGGCTGAGGAACTGGGAAGGACGTTTGCAGCCGTCTCCAGTTCCCAGCACTACATGGCAGCATTTATGCAGCCTAAAGAAGCTGCAGAACGCCACCCACTTAATTTTGCTGGGGGTGTCGCTGAGGGGTATAACAATCCATTTACCCCTTGGGAGCTCCAGGCAGCTCTAGCAAGAGCCAGGGATACTGCCCCTGGACCAGATAGAATCCACTATCAAATGCTACGACACCTACCAGAGAATGGCATTAGATACCTCCTTGAGGTATTCAATTACATCTGGCAGCATCATGAAATCCCTGCAGGTTGGCGAGAGGCTACTATAATCCCACTGCAAAAACCTGGGAAGGATAGTAGCCTTCCAACAAATTATAGACCCATCTCATTGACGAGCTGTCTTTGCAAAACCATGGAACGAATGGTTAATTCGCGCCTGGTGTGGTATCTGGAACCGCACCACTTTCTTGCCGATGCCCAATGTGGTTTCCGTGCTGGCAGGTCTTTGGTGGATCATCTGATCTCACTGGAGACTCCAGTACGTGAGGCCTTTCTCCACAGACAGCACTTAGTGGCTGTCTTCGTTGATGTGGAGAAGGCATATGATACCACATGGCGCCATGGTATACTGGAGACCTTGCACCAGTGGGGGCTCAGGGGTAATCTGCCCCTCTTCCTCCATAGCTTTTTGTCCGAACGGACCTTCAGAGTTCGTGTGGGTAACACCTACTCCTCGGCTTTCCTGCAGGAGAATGGTGTCCCACAGGGGAGCGTCTTGAGTGTGACGCTCTTCGCTGTTGCAGTGAATGGCCTACCATCCTCCGTTCACCCCCCGGTAAAGTCGTCCCTCTTTGTGGACGACTTTTCTATCAGGTACCGGGCTGCCATGATGCACAGCATTGAGCGTCAGCTGCCACTTCACGTGGCTATAAGTTCTCTCCTGACAAGACAATGGTCATGCACTTCTGTCGTAAGCGAGGGCTCCACCCTGAGCCTCAGCTTACCTTGAATGGCCGCCTCCTCCCAGTTGTAGAGGCGGCCCGGTTTCTTGGTCTCCGTTTTGACAGCCGTCTGACATGGGTCCCGCACTTGAGGGAGCTGAAGGCTAAGTGCCTTCGGTCCCTGAATATTCTGCGGTGCCTGCAGGGAACTGGTTTTGGGGCAGATCGAACGGTGATGCTACGACTCTACCGGTCACTCGTTCGATCCCGTCTCGATTATGGCTGCAGCATATATGGCCTGGCTGCTCCATCTACTCTCCGAATGCTGGACAGTGTTCATCACGCTGGCATCCGGGTGTCCATTGGGGCGTTCCGCACCTGTCCAGTCCTCAGCCTTTATGCTGAGGCTGGTGAACCACCACTGACTGTGCGGCGGCAGTACCTTGCAGCTGCATATATTTTGCGGCTGAAAGGTCAGCCACAGCACCCTACACACCCGGCTGTCTTTAGTAACTCTGTGAGACGGCCATTCGACCGTCACCAGGGGGTTCCCCCTCCATTCGGTGTGCGGTGGATGGACGGTCTTACCGGCCTGGGTGTGACTCTGCCTAGGGTGCAGCCTGTGCTGCCGGCCTCTGTGCCACCCTGGACAGTGCCAGAGCCAAGTTTAGATTTGTTGCTTGCAGCCTTACCCAAAACCAGTACCGATAGGTCAGTGTACCAACAAGAGTTTGGACGCCTCTCTTGGACCTATTGAGGCCATGTTTTTATTTACATGGATGGGTCGAAGGATGGCTCCTCGGTGGGTTGGTCAGTCTTTACAACTGGTCATCTCATGGGGGGGCCGCCTTCCAGGCGTTGCCAGTGTCTTAACTGCAGAACTCACAGCTCTGCACAGGGCACTGGAGCTCATCCAAGTGTTGAATGACAGACACTTTGTTGTTGTGACTGACTCCTTGTGCTCCCTTCAGCTGTTGCACACCCTATATGGCAGACATGCCATCGTCCAGGGTGTGCACAGATTGCTGCTGATGATTCGTAAGCAGGGCAAGACAGTGTTGTTTATGTGGGTCCCGGGGCATGTTGGCATCATGGGCAATGAGAGGGCGGATGCCCATGCCCGTCAGGTGGCCCACTTGCCAGATATACAGAACACTGCTGTCCCCTCCTCCGATGCTCTCCCGATGGTGCAGCGGGCCATCCATGAACAATGGTGGGCCCAGTGGTTTGTGGAGACCACCAACAAACTCCGCACACTGAAGGACACCCCAGAGCACTGGGGGTCCTCGTGCCGCCAGTCGCGGAGGGAGGAGGTTGTGCTTGCTCGGCTTCGGATCGGTCACACGTTCCTCACCCACTCCTACATTTTACGGGATGAGGAACAACCATGGTGTGACTTCTGTTGGGAGCCTCTCACAGTGGCGCATATCTTTAGTCACTGTGAGAGATACCATGAAATGAGATACCGTCTGGGAGTCAGTCGTGAGCTCTCCACCTCACTTGGGGATAACCTTCAAGGGGTTGAGAACTCGCTTGTATTTGTGAAAGAGGCTGGCCTCTTTCACAAAATTTGATTTATAAATGGTTTTTAGACAGTTTTCGCATTTATTCTTTTCCTATTTTGGCTTTTGCGTTTTATCTATGCGCAGCATGTTCCTGCATCTAAGAATTTATGTGCAGTCAAACCACCCTCCGTACCTTCTTCCTATCCTCCCCGGTTTATTTCCATCTCTGGGGAGGATGGAGCAGCCTTGGGGAAGGCGTCGCCCTTCCTTATCACCAAAGCCATCAAGGGCATTTCCGGCGACATGACTTCGGTCAAGAAACTGCGCAATGGCACCTTGTTGGTGGAGGCATCTGCCCCTCACCAGATGGAGACACTACTGAAACTGCAGAAGCTCGGTGATATCCCCATTGTGGTCAAAACCCATCGCACCTTAAACACCAGCAGAGGTGTGGTGCGGTGCCCCGATCTATGCTGGGAGTCTGAGGGGCAAATAGTGGAGGAGCTTAGGGACCAGGGTGTGGTGGCTGTCCGCCGCACCTCGGTCTGACGGGATGGAGAGTCCCGCCCATCTGACACCTTGGTGCTCGCCTTTGGTAGGCCCAAGGTGCCAGAGTACATCATGGCTGGCTACCTCTTCTTGCCTGTGCGTCCATTTATACCGAGCCCACTTTGGTGTTTCAAGTGCCAATGATATGGCCATGGCCAGAATTCCTGTTCTGCCAAGGCCATGTGTGGCACTTGTTGGCAAGGAGACCACTTCCCAGAGTCTTGTAAGACTGCACCTTTATGCATAAACTGTAAGGGCAACCACCCCGCCTCTTCTCGGCATTGCCCCACTTGGCTGCAGGCACGCACGATCCAGGAGCTGCGTGTCCAGAAGCGTATCAGTTTTCTGGATGCACGGCGGCTGCTAGCCTTGCCTGGGACCTGCAGTCATGGAGTGTCCTTTGCAGGTGCTGTGAAGGCAGCTGCTGTGTCCTCTGTCTGTATCCAGACGGACACCCTACCTCAGCTCCCCCCTCTCATCCGATTAACACCCTCTCGGGCCCATGGGGTCCATGGGGAGCCGGTTTGTGCAAGCATTGGCTGCCAGACGGACCCCGAACCCCATTTTCATGGCTTCTTCCATCTCCACCACCACCTCTGGCCCATGCATGGGCCCCCCAATAATGGCGGTGCCAGCTTCTTTGGAGACCCCACATGCCACTCCTCAAAAAGAGGCATCTCCCTTGAAGGCCACCCTCCCTGTCTCAGCCCAGCCAGCCCCCTCCATGGAGAGGGTGGTGGGTGAGACAGGAGGAAAGAAAGTAGGGACACTAGCAGGGACACGGGTGTCCTTTTTCGTCCACCCAAGCTCTCTAGCCAAAGGCAGAGAACGCAGGGCAGTTTCATTCCCCAACTGGGGCAAGATGGTGATTCCTCCTGCAAGATGAAAGCGTCCCTCCCTTTTCTGCAGTGGGACGGAGAAAAGGGAGGAATAGAAACAAGCTGCCAAAGTCAACTTGATGGTAAATTTCCTACAATGGAACTGTCGAGGGTTTTCCCACAAGAGGGACGGGATTGCACTGCTGATCTCGAGGCACAACCCTGTCGGCATCTCCCTCCAGGAGATCCTGTGTCGCAGTGATACCCCATTTCGTTACGGGGGTACACTGTATATGCAGACACCCGGCAGCAAGGAAGCCACCCTGTGGGAGGGGTGGCTATCCTTATCTGGAATGGGTGCATTCATGTTCCAGTGGCTTTGCAGACGCCTCTGTAGTCAGTGGCGGTCTCATTGCAACTGGATGTGCCCACCACTCTATGTTCCCTCTACATGCCTCTTGGGATTGATATCCCATGGGCAGACCTCGACTCCCTCAGTGCCCAGCTCCCAAGACCCTTCCTGATTATGGGTGACTTTAATGCCCATAATCCCCAATGGGGCGTGGACAGTCCCAATCCCCGAGGGCGACTTAGGTGTAACAAAATGGCCTCAGGTTTGCAGTTGGAGGTCTTGTCAGACCCTTTCAGGAAGTGATCACTTCTCCATCAAGATTAGCAGTGGAGATGGGGCATTACCCCAGCACCCACCATGGTGGTGTCTGCATTGGGCGGACTGGGAGGAGTTTGGCCGCCATATCTACTTTCGCCCACTGTGTGATTTTGATCGGGTCAACGACCTAGTGAGTCACTTCACATTGGCATCCATTCCCTAGTGCTCGTGTAACCCACCACGAGCACAGGTGCCATGGTAGATGGAGGATAGTCGGAGTGCGATTTGGGCTTGCCGACGAGCCCTGTGCTGCTTCCAATCTCGTCCTACCGAGGCCAATCGTATCGACTATCTCTGAGCCCGGGCATATGCACAACGGGTGATCACGGAGGCTAAACGCTCCTCATGGAGTCAGTATGTCTCCTCCCTTACATGTCACACACCCTCCAAGAAAGTCTAGGAAAAATTGAGGAAGATCCAAGGGAGGTATTTACCATCATGTGGCTCCGGTCTCCTTGTACAAGGGAGACATTGCCTTCTGCCGTGTGAAGTGGCTGAGGAACTGGGAAGGACGTTTGCCGCCGTCTTCAGTTCCCAGCAGTACACAGCAACATTTCTAAACAAGAAGCAGGCTGCAGAACGCCATCCACTGAACTTCACTGGTGGTGACGCCGACGGGTATAACATTCCATTTACCCCTTGGGAGCTGCGGCCAGCTCTAGCAAGAGCCAGGGACACTACCCCTGGACCAGATAGCATCCACTATCAAATGCTACGACACCTACCAGAGACAGGTGTTAGTTACCTCCTCGAGGTACTAAATTACATATCGCAGCAGCATTAGGTCCCTGCAGGTTGGCAAGAAGCTACTATAATCCCACTGCAAAAACCTGGTAAGGATAGTAGCCTTCCAAGAAATTACAGACCCATCTCATTGACGAGCTGTCTTTGCAAAACATGGAACGCATGGTGAACTGGCGCCTTGTGTGGTATCTGGAATGGCACAACCTTCTGGCCAATGCCCAATGTGGCTTCCACGCTGGCAGGTCTCCAGTGGATCATTTGATTTCTTTGGAGACCTGCAGTACGTGAGGCTTTTCTCCGCAGACAGCACTTAGTGGCTGTCTTCTTTGATGTGGAGAAGGCATATGATACCACATGGCGACATGGTATATTGGAGACCTTAAACCCGTGGGGGCTCAGGGGTAATCTGCCCCTCTTCCTCCATGACTTTCTGTCCAACTGGACCTTCAGAGTGTGTGTGGGGAACACCTACACCTCGGCCTTGCTGCAGGAGAATGGTGTCACACAGGGGAGCGTCTTGAGTGTGACGCTCTTTGCTGTTGCAGTGAACAGTTTACCATCCTCCGTTAACACCCTGGTACAGTCGTCCCTATTTATGGACGACTTTTCTATCAGGTACCGGGCTGCCACGATGCACAGCATTGAGCATCAACTGCAATTGGCACTACACTGTGCCAATGAGTTTGCCACCTCTCGTGGCTATAAGTTCTCCCCTGACAAAACTACTGTCATTCACTTCTGTTGTAAGCGAGGGCTTCACCCTGAGCCTCAGCTTACCCTGTATGGCTGCCTCCTCCCTGTTGTACAGGCAGCCCGATTTCTTAGTCTCCGTTTAAACAGCCATCTGACATGGGTCCTGCACTTGAAGGAGCTGAAGGCTAAGAGCCTTCGCTCCCTGAATATTCTGCAGGGCCTGCAGGGAACTGGTTTTGCGGCAGATCGAGCGGTGATGCTTCGACTCTACAGATAACACGTTCGATCACGTCACGATTATGGCTGCAGGGTGTACGGCCTGGCTGCTCCGTCTACTCTCCAGATGCTGGACAGTGTTCATCACACTGGCATCCAGTTGTCCATTGGAGCGTCCCGAACAAGCCCAGTGCTCAGCCTTTATGCAGAGGCTGGTGAACCACCACTGGCTGTGCGGCGGTAGTACTTGGCAGCTGCATACATTTTGTGGCTGAAAGGTCAGCTGCAGCACTCTACACACCCAGCTGTCAGTCACACTATGAGACGGCCATTCGACCACCACTCAGGGGTTCCCCCTCCATTTGTGTGTGGTGGATGGACGGTCTTCGTGGCCTGGGTGTGACTCTTACTAGGGTGCAGCCTGTGCTGCCGGCCTCTGTGTCAGAGCCCAGTTTTGATTTTGTGCTAGCAGCCTTCCCCAATACCAGTACCGATCAGTACGGTCAGTGCAGTCAGTGTACCGACCAGTACGGTCAGTGTACCAACAAGCGTTTGGACGCCTCTCTCTGACCTATTGGGGCCATGTTTTTATTTACACGGATGGGGCGAAGGATGGCTCCTAGGTGGGTTGGTCAGTCTTTACAACTGGTCATCTCATAGGGGGCCACCTTCCAGGCATCACCAGTGTCTTAACTGCAGAGCTAACAGCTTTGCACAGGGCACTGGAACTCATCCTATTATTGAATGACAGACACTTTGTTATTGTGACTGACTCCCTATCCTCCCTTCAGCTGTTGCACACCCTTTATGGCAGACATGCCATCATCCAGGGTGTGTACAGATTGCTGCTCGTGATTCGTAAGCAGGGCAAGGCAGTGTTGTTCATGTGGGTCCTGGTAATGTTGGCATCATGGGCAATAAGAGGGCGGATGCCCATGCCCATCAGGTGGCCCATTTGCCAGATATACCTAACACTGCTGTCCCCTCCTCTGATGCTCTCCCAATGGTGCAGCGGGCCGTCCATGAACAATGGCGGGCCCAGTGGTTTGCAGAGACCACCAACAAACTCTGCACACTGAAGGACACCCCAGAGCACTGGGGGTCCTCATGCCACCAGTTGCAGAGGGAGGAGGTTGTGCTTGTTTGGCTTCAGATCATTCACACGTTTCTCACCCACTCCTACATTTTACAGGGTGAGGAACAACCATGGTGTGACTTCTGCTGGGAGCCTCTCACAGTGGTGCATATCTTTAGTCACTGTGAGAGATACCGTGAACTGAGATGGTGACTGGGAGTCAGTCGGGAACTCTCTGCCTCACTTGGGGATAACCCCCAGGCGGTTGAGAGCTCGCTTGTGTTTGTGAAAGAGGCTGGCCTCTTTCACAGAATTTGAACTGATTTATACATGTATTTTTAGGCAGCTTTGCAGTTATTGTTGTATTGGTTTGGCTTTTGCCTTTTTATTTCTGTGTCTGTTTTGGCTTTTGCCGTGTTTATTGTAATGACTGTTTTGGCTTTTGCCGCTTTTATTGTTATGTCTGTTTTGGCTTTTGCCACTTTTATTGTTATGTCTGTTCTCAGTTTTGCTGCCTTTACTTTTATTTCTGTTTTGGCTTTTGCCTATAATTATTCTTTGATATTTATTTGGCTATTGCCTTTTGTACATGTTAGTTTTAGTGGGCTTTTGCCCATATTTATTGCCATCATGGTGGGAAGGCCATTAACACTCCCACCATGATGATTGTCTTTCTGGGCCCTAATGACCATTGTAGTCGATGGGCCCTAAAACAAAAACAAACAAAGAAAGCCACGCATGTGAGGACTCGCTGGGGTTGCGTTGCTTAACTTCAGTGATTAGACGAGAACTGATAACTCGCAAATTGCTTATACAGGGTCTGTATAAGAAGTAACCGAACTTGGCCTGCACCGCCATGCTGAAGCATGCACGAACCTGTCTGTGGCGCTCTAGCGGTGGTGGGGGTTCTCATGAAAGGCAGCAAGCATGAGTCTGTTGCCTCCAGACCCTTGGAGCGAGCGGAGCGCCCGTGAACGTGGTGCATGTTGTGAGAGCTCGTCGGAGTGAAAAATGGAGCGTTTGATCGAGCAACGTGTGTTCATGAAATTTTGTGTAAAACTTAAAAAAACGCCTACGGAAACTCTTAAAAGGATTAGTGAAGCTTATGGTGAGGATGCTTTATCGAAAACTGAAGTTTTCAAGTGGCACAAGAGGTTCCGGGAGGGCCGCAAAGACGTCCACGACGACCAGTGAGCTGGGTGGCCATCAACCAGTCACACGGACACCAATGTGCAAAAAGTGCATGATGTGCTGAACTCCGACCATAGTCTTAGCATCCAGGCAATCGCTGAAGAGGTACAAATGGATAAAATGACCGTTCACAAAATTGTCACGGATGATTTGAGCATGCGGAAGGTGTGTGCCAAGCTTGTGCCTAAACACTTGATGGCCGAGCAAAAGGAGCGTCGTCTCGATATCGCTAACGAGATGCTTGATCGCCTTCAAACCGATCCAAATCTTTTGAAGCGAGTCATTACTGGAGACGAGACCTGGGTGTTTCAATATGACCCGGAGACAAAACGACAACGTTCCGAGTGGCACACAAAAGCCTCACCGAGACCGAAAAAAGCGCGCATGAGCAAATCGAAGGTCAAGTCGATGCTCATTGCCTTTTTTGACGAGAGTTCGTGCCGCCTGGGCAAACTGTAAATGGAGTGTTTTACAGAGAAGTTATCCGCCGACTGACCGCCAGGGTCCACCGAGTCCGTCCCGAGATTGCTGATTCGTGGATCCTCCATTACGACAACGCGTCGTCCCACACCTGCCTGATTGTCAGCGAGGAATTAGCCAAACACATGAGAGCGACTCTGCCACAGCCTCCCTACAGCCCGGATATATCCCCAGCAGACTTCTTCCTGTTCCCCAGAATGAAGAAAGAATTGAAAGGGACTCGATTCGGGACAGTTCAGGCCGTTGAAGACGCTACGACGAGGATTTTGAACAGCATCCAGGTTGCCGCCTTCCAGGGGGCGTACGAGGATTGGAAGATTCGCTTCCAGTGGGTCATCGACTCCCAGGGAGACTACTTCGAAGAGTTCTAGGCGAAAATGTACAACTTGGACCAATAAATGTGTTATCCAAGCCGAGTTCGGTTACTTTTTATATGGACCCTGTAATCTATTTCCTACATTGTAGGACCTACAACAATTATTACAGGCTCAATGCTACACATTGGGAGTGAGCAACAAGCCTGAAACGAATTGTGGAACAAAACGTTAAGCAGTCAGGAAGGGAGAGATGATGTAGGTAGTTGTTATGCATCGTTTTAAAATTCAGTGTTCACTCTTAAGTGAATCCTTTAAATTTCTCATCTCATTGTATGCTACCTCATCAACATCATCATCATCATATCCTTATCCCGCCTATGACAGGGTCGGGTCTGCAGTTCCACTGAACATGCTCTGTCTGAGGGCACCCCAGCCAGGCGCCTGGAACCCGCAGGAAATATTGGCTATGTTGACTGTGGGGGGATGCCGGCCTACCCCACTGTTCCAACACTGCATTATACAACCAAAATAGAAATTTTTGGCAGGTAAATTAATGCTTTGTTGGTTACAATATTGCGTGGTGTCTGACCCATTGCACAATAACTATAATGCAACAGGAGTCAGGTTCATGCCTCATTGTATGCTACCTATTCCTCTAAATTGATCATCATAATACCCTTATCCCGCCTGTTGCAGGGTCAGGACTGTGGGTTCAATGAACATCCTCACTGAACACCCCAGCCAGCGGAGGAACATATTCAAAGTTGACTGTGTGTGTGTGGGGGGGGGTGGTTGCCGGTGTAATACCTCGAAGTGTCCGCTTTTACCTCAAAGTGTCCCGGCCTTTTTCGATATTACTTGGTTAGAATTTTTGGTTCGTTGGTGTTTTAAGGCAAAATTATTTCCGAAACAAGTGATTTTATACTTGAGTGTGGTGATGTTAAGGCCAGACTGAAGGAACGCAGAATTGAGATTTTTCTGTGCCTAGAAATGCGAGATTCGTGGCTACACGAGATCATTCACAGAATCGATATGTATCTCATTCGTGGGGAGGAACCCTTCAAGCTCTAAGTGCAAGAAGGGCGGGGAACTGAAAGACAGGACCGAAAGTAGAGAAGGTACAGTAGAGTCTCCGTACGATTGCCTTTGATAATATTGCCACCCTTAGTTCGGCCCTCCACTTTTCTATGTAAATTTACCTCCTTAAAATTGCAGCTGTTAATATTGCCTTCCATACTATTGCTATTAAAATATTTCCCCTTCCATAGTAAAGAAATTCAAAACACCTCTTTAACATTGCCCCATTAAAAAAATTATTTTATTACTTTCCCTGTTGTCTTTCGTACATTGTGAAGGGAGCGGCGAATTGCGTTGGACACGCCAGTTCTCGTCTTATCACTGAAGTTAAGCAGCGCAACCCCAGCTAGCACTGACATGGGTGGCCGCTTGGGAAAACTGGGTACTACCAATACCAATGTAGTGTCTGTGCAGTCTCTGCATAAGAACTATGCTGTGGACGGGGCTCTAATGACCTTGTAGTCAGAGGCGTACCAACGGGGTGCACGGGCTGCGGGGCGTACCGAGGGGGTGCAGGGGGTGACACTATTGCAAAGTTTCAGATCCAACCTTTTCCTACAGCACTACACCTATTTGAATTTTGGTTTCAATTAATGCGAATTTTGTATTAGACACAGTCCAGCTAGTGGATTCACATATACTCGTTTGGTTCGTTGGAATTTTAGGGCTTTTTCACTACAAGGTCATTAGAGCCCCGTCCACTGCATATTTCTAATGCAGAAACTGCACAGTCACTACACTAATGTGACTATTTCGGGGTAATAGCACACTGTAATGAGCTTTCTCAAGGTCAATGAAGAAGGGTAATAGCCAGGATTTGAACATCTTGGGGAAATACTGGGGGCTTCCCAGTAGAGACCAACTGGTGAAAAAAGGTGCAAGAGTAGTATTAGTAGGTTACACTATCGAAGTGGAGAGCCAGCCAAGCAGCAATAACAGGCCAAACCCTAAGGAGGCTGCTCGCAGGTGAGGAGGGGATAGGTGTAAGGGACGTAGGAAAGGGGAAATTAGCACCACCCAACGTTCACTACCAACCACCCATATTGTTACTAACAAGGATTTGCGTTGCTTAACTGGTGCGTCCAACGCAACTTGGCTACACCATGGAGGTAAAGCTCTTAGGATTAACGTTCCAAAGCAATGGGGAGATAACTCTGATGTGGCCCAAAGACTCAATCTTATGTGATAGGAGGGTCCCATCCACGTTGAAAGGGAAGTTTTACAGGGCAGTGGTTAGACCAGTTATGCTATGAATGGGGTGATGTTCTTGTTGTTTGTTGGTGTTTTAGGGCCCTTCAACGACAAGGTCATTAGAGCCCCATCCACAGCATAGTTCTTATGCAGAGACTGCACAGACACTACACTAATGCGAGGATTTTTGGCTATTAGCAGTACCCAGTTTTCCCAAGCGACCACCCATGTCAGTACTAACTGGGCTTGCGTTGCTTAACTTCCATGATCAGACGAGAACTGGTGTGTCCAACACAATTGCCTCTCCCAGTAATTTATCAAAGAGAGAGGATGACTGTAGGCGCTGTTAAGGTTCTAGTGAGGCGTCCCTGAGGCGACATTCCATCACTCTCACCCAGAGCTTTATACCTCTATAGTTACCACACTCTTGGACATCCCTTTGCCCTTGAAGAGTGGTACTATCCAACTCTCACGCCATGCCAATGGCATTCTATCTCTGCTGGCTATCCTCCTGAGAAGTTTCCCTAGCCACCTGCTACCTGTCCTCCCTAGGCTATGCCACACTTGAAATGGAGGTTCCGTCTGGACCTACAGCTTTTCGACCTTTCAATTTCCTAACCGCCCTGGTTCCACAGTTCACCATTGCCTGCCAATGCAGGATGGGTGGCAATATCCCCATCTCCCCCTGCAGCATTCAAGAGGTTATGGAAGCACTCTTCCCATCAGGGAGAGTAGGACCCTACCTCTGCTATCATTTGCTGTTATAGCCTGGGATATTTCTTTAGCTGCCCTATTTCTAGCCTTGGCCAATTTAAAAACCTCCCCTTCCCTTCTCCATAACTGCTCATGGAGTGCCTCATACTTCTGGTGCTTGGCCAGGGCAATGATCCTACTAGTGCTGGTCTTAGCCTCCCTATATTGAGTCTTAGATTCCTGGTCCCCTGTCTCCTGCCAACTGTGGAAAGCAGCCTTCTTTTGTTTGATGCTTGCTTCTACCGTTTCGATTCCACCACCATGTCTGCTTGTTTCTCTGGACTGTAGCTCCTACTTGACCCTGCCCTAAAATGGCTTTCCCACAGGTTCTAATTTTTCTTTTGACCCTGTCCCACATTGCATCCACTGTCCCTTCCCAATACCAGTCTACCTCCCTATACACTTTGTGGGTAAATCCCTCCGTTTTGGTGAGTAGTTTCTGCCACCTGATGGCCTGCTATCCTTTCCACGAATGTGCCTTGCCTGCCACTTTCACTAGGCCTATGGTCACAATCTTTTTGGAAATATTCACACAGGACTGCCTAGCAATCATGAACCTCTACTCTATGCCGTCCCCTAACCATAAATAAATCTATCTGTGATGTCCCTTTTGGGGACTGGAATGTGATTAGGTGGTGCTTGTCCCTCTTACTAAACCTTATATTTGCCAATGCAAGGCCAAGTGCATTGGTTGCATTGAGGATTCACTGTCCTTCTATGCTAACTGTTCCATCCCCCATGAACATCCCCATAACCCTGGTTATCTTAGCCTAAATGGCCATTAAAACCCCACCAATAACTAAGCGCTCATTCTCTTGACATTGCTCTATCTCAGCCTCTGGTGAGTGCACAAAGTCCTCAAAGTCTTCATACAGACCTGTCTGGGAGGTGTAAGCATTGATGAGGTGGAGCACTACTCCTTGCCAAACTACTGTAACTAACAGTAGCCCGCTATTTATTTGCTTCACCTGGGTGACCCCTTGTTGCAGCTCCCTGTCTAATACAAAGGCCTTTGATCTATTTCCTTTCCACCTGGTTTCCTGGAGGAAAGCTGCCTGAAGCCTCCTTTTCTTTAGTATATTGAATAATTTCCCTGTTTTGCCAGTAAGGGTCCCCACATTTGACGTTCCTAATGTAAGATGAGCCCTTATGCTGTCTGAACATGTTCTGACTGGGGTCATCACAGCCAGGCGTCCAGAACCTGCAGGAATGTTGTCACTGCTTGCCATGGGGGGATGCTTGCCTACCCCACAGAGGACGCTCAGCATGCCATCTGACACAGGGACCAAAGTTCCAACCCCTGTGACTTAGTGGACTTGATGACGGTGGCCCAGGGACTGCTTGCACACCACAGATGGCCGCCAGTGGTGCCTGAAACATTAATCTAAAAACATTTGAAATTTTGGTGACTCAGGTGGAGAACATTGAATAACAAAGTGTTTATGTGGGGGGGGGTGTCAGTGGTGGTGGTGACACCAGGATTTGCCGCACCGGGTGACACCAAGCCTAGGTACGCCTCTGCTTGTAGTTGAAGGGCCCTAAAACACCAATAAACAACAACAATACATTGTTAACTTCTCTATGACCAATTTTTGGCTATTTACCCAAATGGTGGAAAGTAAATCCCATATTCTGTTCCTTGATGCTCTGATAAACTTAAATTAATACAGTAATTTCTATTCATCTTGTAAGGTTTTTAAGGGTATTGAAAAGTTCATAAATATGGAAAACAAGAAGTGTATCAAAAGGGGTTTTCTCTAGATAACACATCAAAAAGTGGCAGCCACGTTGCGTTGGACACACCATTTCTTGTGAGATTATTGAAGTTAAGCAATGTAAGCCTACGTTATTACCAACATGGGTGGTTGGTAAAGAACGTTGGGTGCTGCAAGTTTCCCCTCTCCTATATCCTCTGCACCTACCTCCTCTTCTCCCGTGACCTGCCTCCTAAGGGTTCAGCCTGTTATGACTGCTTGGCTTACTCCCCAACCCGCTAGTATAACATAACACATCACATATAGAAATGGGAATCATTTGTCAGGCTGTTTCCTCCATTTCGACTGAAGTTCTATGGTAATAGTGTGTATGTATGTTGCAAAAAAGAATATAGTTTTAAGTATGCATGAAAGTGCAGAATCAGATAAAACAAACTTTACTGTTTTCAAAAGGCAATATTAAGGGGGCTTTCCATAATATGCGCCCTCAATAATATTGCCTAGTTTTTCTTTCCCGTTGCGGGGGGGGGGGGGGGGCAATATTATGGAGGTTCTACTGTATACAACTGCATCTTTCTCTGCAGTGCATATGCGCTCTACAGAAAAGAAAAATTGTTAGGAATTGTGGTGGATACTTTGAGGTAGACCCCCGAAATTTTTGGCACGTGACACCGGCCTACCCCACGAAATGAGACGACGCGGACGAATTGAAATGCCAATGCCTCAAAATTGAATGGATTATTTTATATCCTCTGTTCAATCGTTAACTTGTATAACTGGAATGTGTACACTAATTTTAACTTTAAAAGACTGTAACGTTAACTATTCTTTTAGTGTCAGCCTATAATGTTGAATATTGTAATGTGTCTTGTACTTCCATTAACTTGTTCAATAATTGGAAAATTGGAAACTAAGCTTTATACTATGATGATGAGCATTTCATGTTTACTAAATGAGTAGGTGTTTACTGATGTTTCAGGGCGCAAGTTACATTACAAAGATGAATGTATCTTTCAACAAAGTGTAAACGTTATTTGCATGTCAGAACAAATATTATTTCAAATCCAACCATTGTTCTACATATTGTAGACCAAGAAAAATACGATTGATATAATTTTGCTATACAAGTATTTTGAATATCTGCAAGGTCATTTTGGAATTGTTTTCCAATTTATCCCTTTAAGTTTATAGGTTTATTTGGGGTTGATAACTGGTTGCATTGCTGAAACTTCAGTGATCGGGTAGCGGAGGCGAAATTTCCAGGTGTAGCAGCTCGCGAATTTCGTATGGTTTCATAAGAATAGCATACCGATTCCAGTTTTTTCCTCTTAATACACCATCTAAAGGGATTTTTTATTATGAGACCAACTGTCTTTAACCATTATGTCAACAACCAGGTTTCACTAAGTTCAACAACCAGGCCTGAAGTGTCATTTTAAGGTATTCATTATATTCATAAGGTGTCTTTGGTCCATCAGAGAGACCTCTAATTCCTTGAAAGGGAGAGACGATTTCAATCTTAATAGGGACCCTCACTGTCTAGACAGAGTACAGTCAGGTCTCTTTTTACGCGGGGGATACGTTCCTCAGAAAATCGCGTGAAAACAATTCGCGTTAAAAAAGACTATAAGTCTATGGAAAAATTTGCGGATACGTTCCATAATTTTTAAAATTCGCGTAACTCCGAAATTATGAATTAAAACTAATGTAAAGCCGCATAAAAAAATTTGTTACGTTAAAAAAATGGGTCTCTTAATAAATTCCTTTGAGAAGCTGAAAATAACTTATATAAATTCTTAAATAAAACTGCATTTAAATACAACTCGTTTTATTTTATAAGAAAGTAATATAAATTTACATGTTTTTAATCACTATCACTATCTGATAAGAGTATGCACCGTTTGTGAACAGGTTCCAAATCACTTTCATCATCAGAAATAACTGTTTCTGCAATTGGTCTCTTTGGTATAGGTGATAAATTTGTGCAACCTTCATTCTCACTGTAGGCTGATTTTCCTTTTTTAACAATGTAATCCATAATTAAACTTTGCATTGATGATTCTACTAATTGTTTATGCAATTCACGATATCCAGAAACAGTTCTGCAGCTCACGTTGGAATTTCTGAATTTGCTGCATCTAAAGCCAGTGCAACAATCTCATCATCATTTAACTGTTCATCATCCACCAGCAGTTCTTCTGTATCATCATGGTTGAAATTATTAAAACATTCTCTGCCAATAGCATGTGCCAAACTTATTTCCTTCCAAAGTGTTGATGTTTCAATGATTGTATTGCTTGTAATACATCCTGGCCAAACCTTTTTCCAACAGGCATTTAGAGTTGCTGGTTTTATTTCAGCAGAAGCAGATGCAACTTGAATTATACAATGAAATATAGAATATTGTTTCCACACGTCTTTTACTGTCAAGGACTCATTTTCTAATTTATTCAATATGAATTTACAAGTCCGCTTAATGTAATATTTTTTGAATGTTGAAATTATGCCTTGCTCTAATGGCTGAAGAAGGCTTGTTGTGTTGGGTGGAAGAAACTATAAATGACCTAATCTAACTGTAAATGACCTGGTGCATTATCAATAATTAATAAGGCTTTAAAATCAAGAGATTTTTCTTTCAAATAGACTACCACTTCTGATAGAAAGAAATTATTGAACCATTCTGTAAAAACAGTTGTTGTCACCCAGGCTTTTGGGTTAGCCATCCAAAGCACTGGTAATTGTTTTAAATCTTTGCTTTAATTGCTTTAATCGTTGCTTAATTCTTAAATTTAGCTTTCAATTGGGAAGGACAGGAAAACAATTTGACGCACTATCTGGGGACAAGCTGCTGACAAAGGTGGAAGATGTTGCCAAGTGCGGGCACACCAGTTCTCGTGAGATCACTGAAGTTAGGCATCGGAAACGCACGTGGGTGGTTGGTAGTGAACGCTGGGTGCTGCACATTTTCCCTCTCCTACATCCTCTGCACTTGCCACCTCCTCACCCGCGAGCAACCTCCTAAGAGTTTGGCCTGTTATGGCTGCTTGGCTTACATCACTACCCATTAACAAAACAAGTCAATCGGTTTATGCTTATTAACAGCGCCCTCTAATAAACGGCGCTATGTTTATTAAAGGTACTGAATTCATCATCATCATACCCTTATCCCTCCTGTGGCAGGGTCGGGTCTGTGGGTCCACTGAACATGCTCTGAATGGGGGCACCCCAGCCAGGAATATTGGTTGGGTTGTCTGCGGGGGGGGTGTCTTATTAAAGTTACTGAAATATAAACAGCCCCCTCTAATAAACGTCGCCCTGGTGTTATGTTCTGGACACCTAATTTGAAGAGAGCAGGAACTGGTTATGTCCATTATAGGAATGGAAGTGGTTGGAGGCATCCAAGGGAAAGGGAGATCAAATCTGACGTGGGAGTAGGTTGTCCGTAGGGGTAAGGTAGTGTGTGGAATTGATGGTGACCTGGTGGGAGATAGGCGGGAGTAGAGAGTTATAACCCATAGACCCACCCTGTCAGGGTATGATAAGCTCCCCCATAAGGGTATGATGATGATTGTTCATTGCCTAATTATCATGTGATCTGATCACAAAGAAAGGAAATGCATACAATCAGGGCCGGTCTTAGGGTAAGGCGGCCGAGGCAATCGCCTTGGGCCCCGCGCTGGCGTATCGAAAAAAAATTAAAATATTTATTTTGCCAAATTTACATAGGTCTACCGGTATTGGCATTATATTGATATGCCCTATTGTTGACAAAAGCGTCCATCATCATCATCATCATCATCTCACCCTTCTCCCACCTGAGGCAGGGTCGGGTCTGCGGGTTCTAATCCTCCACTCCCGCCTATTGCCCACCTGGTCCGCCCGCACCCCGCACTCCTCCATGTCCGCCTGCACTACCTGCTCCCACGTTCGTTTTGGTCTTTCTCTACCTCTGGTGCCCCCGATCATCTGCAGTCCCACAATGGACCTAACAAGCTCCTCCTCCTCCCTCCTCATCACATGCCCATACCACCTCAACCGATTTTCCCTCATCTTTTCCGCAATGTCCCCCACCCCCAAGCTACCTCTAACGTAATCGTTTCTGACCCGGTCGGATCTAGACACCCCACACATGTATCGCAGCATTCGCATCTCCGCCACTTGCATTTGCCTTTCATGGTTCTTCCTAACTGCCCAGCACTCTGACCCATACAGCATACAAGGCCTTACTACGGTTCTGTAGACCTTGCCCTTCAACTTTATTGGGATCCGACGGTCACACAGGACCCCACTTGCCTGTCTCCATTTAAGCTAACCTGCATTAATCCTACAGATCACATCTGAATCTATTTCCCCATTGCCCTGGAAAACTGATCCTAGATATCGAAACTCTTTCACCACACCGAATCCCACCATCTTGCCCCTGGCCACTAAAGTTGAAAGCTAGGTACTCAGTCTTCTTTGTGTTCACCTTAAGACCCCCTTCTTCCATTGCTGCTTTCATGTCTTGTAGGCCCTTTTGTGCATCTTCCTTGGACTCCTCAAGCCTTCCCACATCATCTGCAAAAACCAGGCACTGGGAGGCCCATTCCCCTACTCCCGTCAGCAGCTCATCCATCACCAAAGTGAATACGTATGGGCTAAGTGCTGACCCCTGATGCACACCAACCTCCACTTTGAAGCTTGCAGTGTTTCCCCATGCTGTTCTCACCCTTGCAATGGAACCATCATACATATCCTGCACTATCCTAATATGGCCTTCATCCACACCTTTCTTTCTTAAAGCACTCCATACTAACTGTCTGGGGACACTATCATATGCCTTCTCCAGGTCAATGAATATTGCATGAAGGTCCTTCCTTGCAGCTCTATGCTTCTCAATCATCTGTCGGAGAATGAAGATTGGTTCCATGGTGGACCTGCCTGGCATAAGCCCAAATTGATTTCCCCGGACACTAGTCAAGTCTCTGAGGCGACATTCTATGACTCGCTCCCACAGCTTCATAGAATGGCTCATCAGCTTTATGCCCCTATAGTTTCCACAGTCCTGGGCATCACCTTTGCCTTTGAACAGTGGTACTATCCAACTTTCTCGCCATGCAGAAGGCATCCTGTCCCCATTTGCTAACTTATTGAAGAGCTTTCCTAGCCATGTAATTCCCATGGGGCCTAAGGTGTGCCAAACATCCATGGGGATCTTATCAGGGCCTACTGCTTTCTGACCTTTCATCTTCCGAAGGGCTCTGACTATTTCTGCCCCGCTCACCCTGTCCACAGCCTGTGGTGTGGACGGGTTTCTTCCTGTGACCATTGCCCCAGAGTCTGCATTTAAGAGACTGTGGTAGTATTCCTCCCACCTTTTGACTACCACTGCTGGTTGAAAAAGGACCCTACCCTTGGTATCCTTGACTGTTATGGCCCTGGTAACATCCTTACTAGTCCTATCCCTGGTCCTGGCCAGTCTAAAAACGGCATTCTCTCCTTCCCTTGTCCTCAACTTTTCATATAGAGCCTCATACTTCTGGAACTTGGCCAGGGCAATGGTCCTCCTGGCGTTTTTCCTTGCCTGAACATATTCTATCTTTGAAACCTGATCCCCTACCTCTCTCCACCTATGAAAAGCCTCTTTTTTTAGTTTGATGGCAGCTTTCACCTCCTCATTCCACCACCAAGTCTGCCTGCCTTGATAAGTGCCTCCTACTCTACCTAAACCTAACATTGCCTCCCCACATCTCCTAATTTTCCTAGCAACCCTGTCCCACATGGCATTGGCTGACCCATCCCAATCCCACTCCACCTGGCTGAGAACCTCCTGCCTGAATTCATCTGCTTTGGTTGGCAACTTCCACCACCTGATAACTGATTCTCCTTTCCAGGTATGATTCCTGACTCCCCCCTTCACTAGGACTTCTGTCATGAGCAGCTTATGGCCACTTTCCTTCTGGAAATCCTCACTGGGTAGTGCCCAGCAATCCTTGATCTCATTCCTGTGCTGTTCCCTAACCATAAAAAAGTCTATTTGTGACATCACCCTGAGGTGCTTGGTAAGTGATTAAGTGCTTCTCCCTTTTCTTGAACCATGTATTGGCCAATACAAGGCCATGTGCTCTTGCTGTCTCTAGGACCTTTTGCCCCTCGGGATTGATCATCTCATACCCCAATTCCCCATGTACTTCCTCATATCCCACACCATCCTTTCCAACATGGGCATTAAAGTCACCCCCAATAATTAAGCGCTCATTTCCTGTGCCCTGTCTAATTGTGATATTTGCTGACTGTACTACCTCATCAAAGTCCCTCCAGAAATCCGCTTTAGTCGTTTCACCCAGGACTGCTTGGGGGGCATAAGCACTTATGAGGTGTAGCCCTATACCTTGCCACACAACTGTTACTAACATTATTCTACTACTAACTCTCTTGACTGAGGTGATACCCTGGTGCAATTCCCTACTTAACAGGATGCCCACCCCATTTCGACCCTCTTCACTACCCATGTATATGAGTTTGTACCCCTCCCCCATTACCCGTGACCTATTTCCCTTCCACTTTGTTTCCTGCAGGAAAGCTACACTAATACGTCTGTGTTTAAGGTTGTCAACTAGCTCCCCTGTCTTTCCCGATAGGGTCCTGACATTCCACGTCCCCAACCGTAGCCTAAAACCTTCACCCTGTGCGACGTTACTGGCTGAGGGCACCCCAGCCAGACGCCTAGAACCCGCAGCGATAGTGACAGGGATACCTGTCGGGGGTGCCGTCCTACCCCAAGGAGACACACGGTGTTGTCGCCCCTGCCATGTGAGCCAAGGTCTCCCACTCACACGACACGTCACTGGGTCACACCTTACACCTGAAAAGTCACCAAAAAAAAACAGAGAACAAACAAAATGGCAAACCCCCAAACAACCAAACGAACCTGACAAACCAAACAAATTAAGAAGAACTAGACAAAAACCAAAACAAACCAGGTAACCTAACAATTAATTACTTGAATAATTAAATTAAATTAAACCTAAATCAAAACCAATTTTAATCAAATTCAAACTACAGCAAACTAAATTCAAACAAAATTCAAACTAAATTTAAACTAAAGCAAACTAAATTCAAACTAAAATCAAACTAAATCAAATCTATCTTCAATCAAATGAAGTCCAAATCAATTCGGATTCAAAATAAGTTGAACCTAAATTAAAATTAAAATCGAATATAGATTAAAATCAAATTTTAATTAAATAAACTTTAAAATTTTAAAATTTTTGCTGCCTGGAGTTGGTCCTATTATAATGCAGCGTGGTTGTAAACAGTGCAGACGATGCACGTTGAACCACGCTGATATTGGCAGAGAACGTCACGAGGTTAGGCTTATTGCCAAAACTCGTTACTAGTTCCCCACCCCCAAAAACGGCCCCAACACCTGCAGCCCTACCTTATGCTAGAAGAGATGTGAGGGTTCACGCCTTTAAAAAGGCGACTTCACCCTAGAGAAGGTTGGAAATTGCCGAAATCACCAAAATTTGAATAAAAAATCCTTGAGTTCGGAGGAGCAAGACCAACAGCGGACAGCGCCCTCTAGGCACCTGACAAAAGCGTCCATGCACCAAAAATAAAAACTTACTTTTGAAATAAGTTATCTATCAACCCGCCTTGGTGGCGAAGTAGTTAGCATCAATGGTTCTAGGTTCGATACTGGACTAAGATGAATTGGTTTCTTCTTTGGTGAGAGAGGCCCTCAGTACACCTTTTTCCTGATGAGAAGCAAAACCGAAGCCCCACGTGGTGTATGTCATTTGCATATAAAAGAACTCTCTCTATTATGCAACGGGTAAATGAGGCGAAATTTCCAGGTGTTGGAGCTCACCCCCTGGCGTCGGTTGATTTCCCCAAAAATACGAACTATAGACTGACGATAAATAAGCATAGGGGCAGGTTCGGCTCCTGAGTTTCAGGCGCCCTAGGCAGGTGGGTCCATCGTCGCACCCCCCAATAAATTTAATGCAGTTTTAAATTCTCCGAGCGTCTCTTACGCCCTTGGCATTTGTCCCATTCCCAGTGCATTGCTATGACTCTGTAATTAGGTGACTCAAGAAAGCCAGCATTTAGAAAAGGCCCCACCAAATCAGAAATGTTTGGGAACCTCAGGACTTTGAACATTTCATAATAATCAATAGAATGCATGGCAAAAAAGTACCTCTGAAACTGGCTGCCCCTCAGAAATTTGCAGCCCTAGGCAGAGGCCTAGGTTTGCCTGCCCCATGAGCCGCCTGTGAATAGGGGTTGCAGCTTTCTTCGTCAACTGGTTTTGGAAAACCAATGACCATAATATTGTTGCTGTGTCCATTGAGAGGGACAATATGGGTACCTGACCCTGCCACTGGCAGAAAAATCGTTTGCGTTTGAAAATTCCATTGTAGTTGTTGTTTGTTTGTGCATTAGGGTCCATCGACAACGAAGGTCATTAAGGCCCAGAAGGACAATCACCATGGTGGGGGTGTAAATGGCCATCCCACCATGATGGCAAAAAAATAAGGGCAAAACCCACTAAAAGTCATAAAAATAAAAAGGCAATAGCCAAAAAAATATTGAAGAATAAATATAGGCTAAAGCCAAAAAGGACGAAACAATAAAAGTGTTAAAAGCCAAAACAGATGTAACAATAACAGTGGCAAAAGCCAAAACAGGCGTTACAATAAAAGTGGCAAAAGCCAAAACAGACTCAAAAATAAAAAGGCAAAAGGCAAAAGCCAAATGATACAAGAATAAATGCAAAACTGCCAGAAAGCAAAACGTGTATAAATCAAACCTCTTTCACAAATACAACCAAGCTGTCAACCCCCTGAGGGTTATCCCCAAATGAGGTGGAGTGCTCATGACACTCCCAGTTGGCATCAAAGTTTACGGTATCACTCACAGTGAATATGTGTGCCACTGTGAGAGGCTCCCAACAGCAGTCACACCATGGTTGATCCTCACCCCATAGAATGTAGGAGTGGGTGAGGACTGAGTGACCCATTCAAAGCAAGCAAGCACAACCTCCTCACTCTGCGACTGGCAGCACAAGGACACCCAGTGCTCAGTAGTGTCCATAAGTGTATGGTGTGTGTTGGTGGTCTCCACAAACCACTGGGATCACCATTGTTCATGGATGGCCCACCACACCATTGAGAGAGCACCGGAGGAAGGGACAGTAGTGTTGGGTACATCTGGCAAGTGAGCCACCTGACGGGCATGGACATCCACCCTCTCATTGCCCATGATGCCAACATGCCCCGGGACCGACATACACAACACTGTCTTGCCCTGCTTGCGAATCATGAGCAGCAATCTGTGCACACCCTGGACAATGGCATGTCTGTAATAAAGGGTGTGCAACAGCTGAATGGAGGATAGGGAGTCAGTCGCAACAACAGTTAAGACACTGGCCATGCATGGAAGGCGGCCCCCTATGGGATGACCAGTTGTAAAGACTGACCAACCAATCGAGGTGCCATCCTTCGGCCCATGGACCCAATAGGTCATCTATCGGTACTGGTTTTGGGGAAGGCTGTGAGCACAAAATCAAAACTTCGCTCTGGCACTGTCCAGGGGGCACAGAGGCCGGCAGTGCAGGCTGCACCCTTGACAGAGTCATACCCAGGCCAGGAAGACTATCCATCCACCACATGCCATATGGTGGGGGAACCCCTGGGCAGGGGGAACCCTGGCCTGGTACAACTAAAAACTGCTGGGTGTGTGGGGTGCTGCGGCTGACCATTCAGCCACAAAATGTATGCAACTGCCAAGTACTACCACCACACAGTCAGTGATGGTTCACCAGTGTCAGTATAAAGGCTGAGTGCTGGACTTGTGCAGAAGGTGCCAATGGACAACAAGATGCCAGCTTAATGTACACTGTCCAGGATCCGGAGGATAGACAGAGCAGCCAGGCCATACATGCCACAGCCATAATCGAGACGTGATCGAATGAGTGATCTGTATAGCCAAAGCATCACCATTCGATCTGCTCCAAAACCAGTTCCCTGCAGGCACCTCAGAATATTAAGTAAGCAAAGGCACTTAGCCTTCAGCTCCTTCAAGTGCAGGACCCGAGTCAGACGGCTGTTGAACCAGAGACCAAGAAACCAGGCTGCCTCTACAACTGGGAGGAGGCAGCCATTCAGGGTAAGCTGAGGCTCAGGGTGAAGCCCTCACAACAGAAGTGCATGGCTGTTGTTTTGTCAGGGGAGAACTTATTGCCACAAGAGGTGGTGAACTCGTAGTTGTTGGTGACGCTCAATGCTGTGCATTGTGGCAGTCCAGTACCTAAGAGAAAAGTAGTCCAAAAACAGGGAGGACTGTACCAGGGTGTGAACGGAGGATGGTAAGCCATTCACTACAACAGCAAAGAGCAGAGAGGTCCAGTTGGACAAAAAGCTAAGGAGGAAGAGGGGCAAATTACCCCTGAGGCCCCACCGGTGCAAGGTCTCATATGCCTTCTCCACATCAAAGAAGACAGCCAATAAGTGCTGTCTGTGGAGAACAGCCTCACGTACTGTGGTCTCCATGGAGATCAAATGATCCACGAGAGATATGGCAGCACGGAAGCAACATTGAGCATAGGCAAGAAGGTTGTGCCATTCCAGATACCACACTAGGCGACAGTTTACCATGCGTTCCTGCAGGGACTTCATGCTGCTACCAAATGTAATTAAAAACCTCAATGAGGTAACTAACGCCCTTCTCTGGTTGATGTCTTAGCATTTGATAGTGGATGCTATCTGGACCAGGGGCCGTATCCCTGGCCCTTGCTAGAGCTGCCTGCAGCTCTCAAGGGGTAAATGGGTTGATATACCTCTCAGCGACACCACCAGAGTAATTTATAGGATGACGTTCTGAAGCCCATTTCTCTTGTAGAAATGCTGCCATGTAGTGGTGGGAACTGGAGACAGCTGCAAACGTCCTTGCCAGTTCCTCAGCCACCTCACATGGCAGGATATGTCTCCCTTGTACAAGGAGACTGCAGCCACAAGATGGTAAATATCTCCCTTTGATTTTCCTCAGCTTTTCCCATGTGACGGGTAAGTGAGAAGACGTACAGACTCCATGAGGAGCGTTTGGCCTCCTAGATTACCTGCCATGCATATGCCCGGCCTCAGAGACACTCAACATGATTGGCGTCAGTAGGACGAGACTGGAAGATGTGCAGGATTCGCCTGCAGGCCCGAATCACACTCTGACTGTCCTTCATCCACCATGGCACCCGTGCTTGTGGTGGGTTGCATGAGCTCAGGGGGATGGATGCCAATGCTGCCCCGGCCACTATCTATGTGAAGTGACTCACTAAATCGTTGACCCCATTCAAATCACACAGTGGGCAAAAGTAGATATGGTTGGTGAACTCCTCTCAGTCCGCCTGATGCAGACACCACCGTTGTGGGTGTTGGGGCAATGTTCCACCCCCACTGCCAACCTTGATGGGAAAGTGGTCACTTCCACATGGGTCTGACAGAACCTCCCACTGCAAACCTGGTGCCAACCCAGGAGAGCAGATGGATAGGTCTATACATGAAAGACCACCAGTGGCAATCATCACATGAGTGGGGCCACCTGTGATTAGAACAATGAGGCCATTGTGTGACACCCATTGTTCCACAAGTCGTCCACGGGGGTTGCGACCGTCCGAGCTCCTATGAGGATTATGGGCATTAAAATTACCTAAACTCAAGAAGGGTCTTGGAAGCTGGGCACTGAGGTAGTCAAGATCTGCCCGTGGGCTTATCAATCCCAGGAGGCATATAGAGGGAACATAGAGTGGTGGGCACATCCGGTTGCAATGAGACAGCCGCTGCCTGCAGAGGCGTCTGCAAAGCCACTGGCACATGCATACACCCATTCCGGATAAGGATAGCCACCCCTCCTACAGGGTGACCTCAGGGTGTATCTGCATTTGTGGTGTACCCCCATAATGAAATGGGGGTATCACTACGACATAGGATCTCCTGGAGGGAGATGCAGACAGGGTTGTGCCTGGAGATCAGCAGTGTGATCTCGTCCCTCTTGTGGGAAAACCCTCGACAGTCCCATTGTTGGAAATTTACCATCACGTGGGCTTAGGTGGCTCATTTGTATTCCTCCCTTTTCTCCGTCCCAGTGCAGAAAAATGAGTGGTGCATTCCATTGGTTCTTCCTCCTCTATGTCGAAGGAGGAATCCCCATCGTGCCCCAGTTGGGGCATACCGCAACCCAACGCTTTCTGCCATTGGCAGAGAGCCTGGGTGGACGAACCAAGGAAACGCGCCCTACTGCAGCGGTGGGAGGTGTCCCTAGTTATTTTCCACCTGTCTCACCCACCACCCATCCGTGGAGGACGCTAGCTGGGCTGAGACAGGGAGGGAGGCCTTGAAGGGAAATGCCTCTCTTTGATGAGAGGCATCTGGGGCTTCCAGCTGGCACCGCCATTATTGGGGGGCCCATGCATGGGCCAGACGCGGTGGTGGAGCCAGAAGAAGCCATGGAAATGGGGTCGGGGTCCGTCCGGCAGCCAATTCTAGCACAGAGTGGGCATCAAACGAATGAGAGGGGGAGCTGAGGTAGCATGTCCTTCTGGGTGCAGACAGACGACACAGCAGCTGCCTTTGCAGCACCTGCATAGGACACCTCACGACTTAGGGGTCCTCGGCAAGGCTAGCAGCCGCTGCCCACCCTGCCACAGGCGGAAAAAGGGTATGATGATGATTGTTCATTGCCTAATTATCCTTTAATCTGACCACAAAGAAAGGGAAATACATGTAATCAGAGCCGGCCTTAGGGCAAAGCGGCCGAGGTAATCGTTTTGGGCCCCGCCCTGGTGTAGCGAAAAAAAATTAAAATATTTATTTTGCCAAATTTACATAGGGCTACGGGTTATGGGATTATATGGATATGCCCGAGTGTTGACATAAGCGTAAACATAGTTGATAATTATCCAAAAATAAAGACTTACTTTTGAAATAAGTTATCTATTAACCTGGATTGGTGGCGAAATGGTTAGCATCACTGGTTCTAGGGTCGATACTGGACTAAGATGAATTGGTTTCTTTTTTGGCGAGAGAGGCCCTGAGTGCACCTTTTTCCAGATGAGAAGCAAAACCGAGGCCCCACGTGGTGTATGTTATTTCCACGTAAAAGTACTCTCTCTATTATGCAACGGGTAAATGAGGCAAAATTTCCTGGTGTCGGAGCTCGACCCCTGGCGTCGGTTGAATTCCTCAAGAAGACGAACAGTAGACTGACGATAAATAACGATAGGGGCTGCAGCTTTGTTCTGCAACCGGTTTCGGAAAAACAATGACCAAAATATTGTTCCTGTGTCCATTGAGAGGGACAAGATGGGTACCCGACCCTTCCACAGGCGGGAAAATGGTAAGGAGTTGCTCTTTTGCGTTTGAGAATTCCTATCTAGTTAATGCTGCGTTCTTTTAAATTATGCCCACAGCGGCCACCAAAAGTAGCAATTCTTCTTCATCTATGCTGTTCTCACCAGAATTCAAACCAAACTGCAAACAAAATGGCATGAATAGCATGGGGCAATGGTGTGCGTGCTGATTTTTTGGTTGTCATCCATTCGGACATCATCACAATGTTTTCCATCCAAAAGGAGCGACCGTGTATGGCTTAATGATGTGATATGAACATCTACGTTAGCAGCCGATTTAGCACTTGATTGGCCCCAGGCGCAACTCAGTTTTGAGGTCCCCACTCTAAATATTTTCACCTATATTCCTACACCCTACAATGTGCGTTCTATACACACGTCTTTTTACTCCCACTGACGTCATTCACTTGTCAATTTAATTTAGGGAAAACTGCTAAATAATTATTTTCATTATGAAAACAATAATAAGTAGATAAAATATTTTTTTCATTTTGAGAGTTCAGTTTTGAAATCCTTTGATTTATGAGCCCCCAGGCGCCCGTCTCATGTGTCCGTGGTCATGTGTCAAATCTGCCTCTGATCTAAGTTGCTATTATAATATCAATACTATCTGCAACATATCAGGATTTGACATTATTATTGGATCATGCTTTGACTAACAGTAGTATCATCGTTTAATCACGTTTGAATTCTTCAGACGATAGTACTGCAAGAACCATCTTGATTTCTAGGAATCAATGTGTTGCTAAGGAAACATGTAAACAAGAAAATACCCCAGGAATGAAGCAGATACACTCTTCATACTTCTTTTATAGGTTTGTAAGTGGTGTTAAAGGCATTCATCCATAGACGGTTGTCATACTTCACCTTCAGTTGTTGCAACAAGCTATGACTAGGCCGTCATCTACCAAAGCACAAAGTTTAACTGCAGTATTTGTTTCAATCACGTAAAGAGACTGTGGTGCACTAACATAGTTGTGAAGTTAAAGTTAGCTTTCGTTAAAGATCTTAAAGATCTCTGACTAAGACTTGTATTTATATCAGCCAAAACTGGAAAATATGGATAACTCTGACAACACCCGTTTAAGTGACGTGCTGTTAGTATATCAGAAACTGTTATTTGTGATGAATATAAAATTTGAGGAGTTACCTCTAGGTGGATTGGTTTTAAGGCTCTGTCGTTTGCTGTTCTTATTATTTTATGGGACTCTTAGGATTTGTCTTCCCTTTGGGTTAATAAGCCTGTATCTTGTGACACGCGAAGATATTTTGGCGCAGAATAATATATCTTTTGTTATTTGGTTTACTTTAGTATCACTATCTCATTTAATTAGCTATTATGCCCTTCACAATCGCAAGTTGGAAATTAAAGCATTGTTTAGCAACGTCATTCTCATATGGACAAATAGTGAAGCAATTAACGAAGTTAAAAAAGTTATGCTTAGAAATTTTCTCCTTGCGATGTGCTTAGCTATAATTCAAAATATTGCCATGATTATAGTCCTCCACTATGATCTTGTAATGCATCCTGATGATGCAATTGATGTCAAAATTGAAAGGGTGTGCTTGGTTTTAATCACTTCTGTATTTCTTTTCCATTATTATGTCTGGGGTATGATCTTAACCTTGCCGAACACAATTATTACAGCATTTGCCAAGCATTTTTCTCAAAAAGCAATTCAAATTCAGTCGGCTGATACAATTTCACTAGCCAGTCAGGTATGTAATGATATTTTTGATGAATACCTGGCATACCAAGAAATTCTCAAAATCATAAATTACATTTACTCACCATTGTTTTTTCAAATATTAATATGTAACACAATTTGTGTGGGGTACATTATATCACTTTTGCTTATTCCAAACTTTGAAATATTTTATGGGATGTTGATAAATTTGATTGTTTATGGTCACTCGTTTCTTGGCTTACTTATGGCTCGCTATTCATCCAAGAAGTATGTCAAAGCAGTAAGTACATTAATGACTTCAAAGAAATGAAAGTTAATAAATGAGAAATCTTCATGAATGTTATTTTCAGATCATGAAGTGTCTCGCAGGAATGCGAAGACTGTTAACAAATAAAGGAAAAACAGTAATGGAAGTTAATAACATTGTAGTAAGTTTCATGCACTATTTAATTACAGTGATATCATGCCGATCACATATTCCTCATATTTCTCTTTTAAAAGATACATCTTGAATTTAAGAATTGGCATAAATGGGCTTAATTATGTATTTCAGAAGTGGTTGAGCGTGTTGTTATTTTTTGTGCCAAGTAAAATGAGATGGATTTTTGGCACCTTCAGTGAGGCATTGGATTTCGTAAGTAGATCCTATACCTCTACATTTCTTATTATATTACAGACCTATGGCCAAGTTGCGTTGAACACACCAGTGTCTCGTGATATCGTTGAAGTTAATCAACGCAAACTCACGTTAGTACCAACATGGATGGTCTGTAGAGAACGTTGCGTGTGGCAAATTTCCCCTCTTCTACATCGTCTAAACCTACATCCTCATCTCCCGCTAGCAGCCTCCTAAGCGTTCGGCCTGTTAGGGCTGCTCGGCTTACTCCCCAACCTGTTAGTGCAACATATAACATGGTAATTTTCCTACGTTGAACATCTGTTGAATACCAGAATTTTAAAACACTTTTGTTAAAGTTGTTTCTTTAACCCTTAAGCAAATACATGGGGTGTTCATAGCACCTCACCAACTTCAAATGTGATTTTATTATCTTCAAAGTTGACAACATTATCCAAGTTAGCAATACCCTTCTACAAGACTCGTTCAGGTTGTTTTTCATTATTATTGTCATAACAGAATTACAGTTGGCTCTCTGGCTTTCCTGAAGCATCAAAGCATTAAAAGTTTCATGTTACTTTTAAGTTTGTGAAGGCGGCCGACCGCCCCATTAGGGCCCCCGCCCGCGTTCATTGCACACTTAGAACCTATGGACGGACCGGCCCTGATTAATGAATAGAATGCGTGTGTGGAACCAAATTACTAACGAGTTAGTAATTTAAATCACAAACCCATTCTGTTTTTTTCCGTAGTTCTGTTTGTATATGGCCTTAAGGTGACTTTGCAGGGAGCTACCAAAAGAAACTGATTAATTATTGATGCTAATTACTTTCGAGTTTGCAATGAGTAACTATCTTTGTAATTCAATTGCACACCACAGATAATGCTGCTTGTTACTCACCAGTTAGTATCGCGTTTGTAATCAGTTCCAGGTGACTGAGCTGCCCAGTCAGTTTTTGGTGTACAGTTGGCTCTCTTTTTATGAGGGTTCTTTTCATGCGATTTCCAAGTTATGCGGTTTGCATTTGGTTAAAAAAAAATTCGCCAAATATGCATACTGTATGCTTGTTCAAGAAGTATAGTCAATCTAAGGCCCATGACACTGATAAAATCCACCGACCATTGTATTAGCAAGTAAAAGAAGTTTTAGTCTGTCAGAAATTAGCATACACAATAGGGGGTTCAGCACTTGTACATGACGCTTAACAATCATACCATTATCATCATACCCTTATCCCGACTGTGGCGGGGTCGGGTCTGCAGTTCCGCTGAACATGCTCTAAAATTAAAACTTATTTTGGAGGTGATTTGAACATTTTTAACCATGATGATATAGAAGAACTGCTGTTGGATGATATCTTAAACTAACTTTAGGTGCAGGCTGGTGTCATACCTCAAAGTGTCCCCGGACACATTGAGGAAAGTGTCCCCGGACACATTGAGGAAAGTGTCCCCGGACACATCTCACGTCAAAGTGTCTCGGCCGTTTTCCATTATCCGGTTAAGGTATTTTGATAGAAATTTCGCGTTGATTCACGACACACATGTGCTCTGCAGTGCATATGTGCGCTGCAGAAATGAGACAAATTCGGGCATCTGCATTCGGACCTAGGTGGTGGGCACTTTGAGGTACTCAAAAATTGTCTGAAAGTGTCCCGCCAGACACTTTCAAGTGGACCCCCGGACACTTTGACGTGTGACACCGGCATCCCCCACAGACAACCCAGCCGCTATCCCTGCGTGTTCCAGACGCCTGACTGGAGTGTCCCCAATCCGAACATGTTCAGGGAACCACCTGCAGACCCGACCCTGCCGCAAGTGGGATTCTGGTATGACGACGATGATGATGATGATGATGGTGAAAACAAAAGTCTGCAGAGAGTGAAAAAAAATATGTATGTGAAAGTGTATCGTCTATATCAGGGGTGGCCAACTTTTGTGTACATAAGATCTACTATTTATCTCAAAAATGTGTCGCGATCGACTTTTTATCTTAAAAATGTGTCGCGATCGACTTGATCGACTTGTTGTTGCGTAGTCAAAGTGGGGAGGGGGAGGTTCGATACTGGACCCTCATCGGTCCAGTATCGAACGATCGAACGATCAACACATTGCGAGTGATCGACCAAAAGGGAGCGGCGAATTGCGTTGGACACACCAGTTCTCGTCTGATCACTGAAGTTAAGCAGCGCAACCCCAGCTAGTACTGACATGGGTGGCCGCTTGGGAAAACTGGGTACCGCTAGTATTCAAAAATCGTCGCATTAGTGTAGTGTCTGTGCAGTTTCTGCATCAGAACTACACAGTGGACGGGGCTCTAATGACCTTGTAGTTGAAGGGCCCTAAAACACCAACAAACAACATCGACCAAAATTGGCTTCGTGATCAACCGGTCGATCGCGATCGACGTGCTGGCCACCCCTGGTCTATATCAAAAAGATCTATTGCAAAGACAGCGGCTGCTTGTGGGAGATGAGGAGTAGGAGTAGCGGATGTAGGAGAGGGAAAAAAATTTGCAGCACTCAACGTTCTTTACCAACCACCCTTGTTGCTACAAACGTGGGCTTGCGCTGCTTAACTTCAGTGATCACTTCGCAACTTGCTTTGGACACAAGGATGTTAAAAGCTACTCGTTGATAATTTTTCTTAAAAGCATTATTGTTAAATTTTTCATCACACAAAATTTATCAAATAGGCTATTAGCTGACTGTTTTACAAAGACATTATAAAAGTTTGATTTCTCTAATATTTAGTAAAAAGATCGTGTTTTTAAATATGAATTGCTGGGAGTGTTCTGAGAACTCCAGCTATTCCCTTGAGTAATGTTTGAGAACTATATGCTTAAGGGTTAATCGTCTCCGATAGAAGCAGCATGCAATTTGTTTCACAATATGTACATGTTTTGTTACCTGTTACAAACTGCTTCATTAATTACATTTTCCAATCTGTTTCCAGTTCATGTTGTCAATCTTTGGCGTTACAGCTGTAACTTATGGAAGATTAACTTTGTCACGTTGTAATGACACATATACAATGGGAGCAGCTGTATAGAAATTGAACACTACACTAATTCAACTTCTGATTACTGTTTCACCTGTTAACAAAAATGCAGTTGGATGAGTCGGAAAACCTATAATTGAATTGCAAATTCCAATACCATATTTTTCAACTATATTGCTGTCTCTCTTCCTGTACTATATATTTGACAATGCAAGACCCTGCGCACTTTCAGCCTTAAGGATTGACTGTTCTTCTACACTGCCTCTTCCATGTGCACATCCTCATGGTCATCTTCATATCCCTTTCTATCCCTTGTCAACATGACCGTTGAAGTCCTCACTGATAAATGGGCGCTCATTTGCATTGCACTGACTTACTTGAAAATCTATTAACTGCACCAACTCATCAAAGTCCCTCCAGAAATGCACTTTAATGGGCTCATCAACACTAGCTTGAGGGGTATATGCACTGATGAGGTGGAGCACTAATACCCACCAAACTACTGTAACTAACATTAGCTTACTATTTATTCTTTTCACTATGGTATTCCATTGCTGCAGCTTACTATTGAGTACTACACCTAACCCATTTCATCCCCCTTCACTACCTGTATATGGTAAATCGGACAAAAACGCTCCAGTTGTAATAGGACAGCTATCTTTGATGAGATGATGTTAAAAGTACTAAAAGACAATATGTTACATGTATCTGCATGCGTTGCTAGCAGAATGGTTGTCATTTGGTTTGGTGAAAATAAATAAACACTGCAATGCAGTCAGCTGTAAAAGTTGATCTCCACAATCTATTGGAATGTATCTGGTAAAAGTAAATGCTCATAAACGTACTGAGATATTTTAAAATTGAAAATGGTGCATTAAGTCGGCCAAGTTTTCAACTGTCCATAAAATATGTTATGATGGTGGAGCATATTTGGGGCAATATGCTCCACTGGTACATTTGGGGTAATATGCCCCACTAACATTTATGTGTTTTTTTGCAGAATATGGATAAAATCTATATATTAAAATCAACTAGAGCTAGTTTCAGTCATAATCCCAAGTTGCATTTGACAAACCAGTTCTCGTGAGATCACTGAAGTTAAGCGTTTTTCATGCAGTACTAGCTAAAACGCCCTAGTGCACATATGTCAAAGTTTGTTTTGCTTCCTAGTTATCATTGAATTGTAACATTGTTGTTTGAACGACTAACGCCACCTTATTAAAATTATAAAATAACTTTTAGTTTCACATTTCATTCTTTCTAGTTATAGCGTTCTTTTCAAAATGTGGGGTGTATTTCCCCATTTTAACTGATATAAGCTTGTATCCATCCCCAAACAGCTTGATCTACCCCCTCCATCTCTTTTCCTTCAAGAAAGCTACACTACTCCTCCTATGCTAAAAATATTAGTTACTGGTTTTTGCAGCCACGGTCCCCACATTCCATGTCTTTAATCTCAGATTAGCCCCTATTCTAACTGGGGACACTCCAGCCAGGCATTTGAGGGGAATTCTGGCCTACCCAAAGGAAGGCACTGATGCATTATCCACCATGGAAGCTATAGTCGTCACTCCAATGACCCTGTGGATATAAGATAATGACGGTCTGGAGCCTTCTTTCTCACCATTGATGGCTGCTAGAATTGTGGCTTTTAACACCTGCATCATAGCTTTGAAAATTCAGAACTGTTTGCCATATGCTGTGGTATTTTTGAATTTCTTGTCCACAGTCCCCACCCACCAAGTTTCACCCCTGATACTTTGCCCCTGACATTTCGCCCCAACACATCTTGTCCCTTAACGTTTCACCCCCAAACATTTCACCCCTAGGAGGGCAAATCGACATTAATTTCTCTTTGCTCTTTTACTATAATCATAATTTTAGTAATATAAAAACCACAAACATAAAGCAAGGCTGTCACATAAAAAAACCTGTAAAACATCAACTAAAATTCTAAATTGTAAGCTATGCCTTTCAGAAAGTCCAACACATTTCTATTGTTGATGCCATCTATTTGTTAATTTCGTTATTATTTTATGTTTGTTTATTCCTTATCAATTTCCCTCCTTAGGTCCTTTGCCAAAGTGGGCATAATAGTAAACTTCAAGAAAATTCTAAAGCCTTTTTTCCTTTTTACAATAACCCTTTATTTTTATAAAACAGTCATGTCCAATGGAAAGGCATTCACAATTTTTATTTTTAATACTCTAGGTCAATGCTCAATGCCAATGATTTTATAGTTTTTTTCTAAATACAGGATTAAAAATGGGTTCCTCCAAAAACGCTACAATTTAACAAAAGATATTCAATACTAACATGCCTGCTACAAACACCTAAGTTGTATAGTAAATCAAAAAGACCTAACTAATCTAAAGTGAGTAATCTCATTTAGTTCCTTCAAAAACGCTACTGATTAGCTAAACATATTCAACACTATCATGCATGCTACAAACACCTAAGTTGTATACTAAATCAAAAAGACCTGACTGATCTAAAGTGAGTAATCTCATTTAGTTCCTTCAAAACGCTACTAATTAGCTAAACATATTCAACACTATCATGCATGCTACAAACACAATTGTTTTTTTATACAGAAAATCCTATATAAAAATCAGTATGGTTTTCTTATCTGCCTGCTGGAGCTGTAGGTTCCAGAGTCGTCCTGTTGAATCTTCCTTCCTATAGTAGATTTCTGAGGTTGGTACAGGTGGTCCTCTTCAGGATCTTCTGGTGTGGCATCCTCCTAGGGCTAGTTCTTGATGTGGGTCACTTATCCAGTTGGAGTTAACGTTCAGTGTTCCTTAGCATGTTGACATCACTGGTGGCATTGGAGTTTTACTCCCTCAGCATCTCCTCTGGTTTAACGTTTTCTGTCTCTTCCTTCAGCATCTCCTCTGGCTAAGGTTCCTCTTTCTCTCTCTGAATGAATGAATATCATTTCTCTGGCTAACGTTCCTCTTTCTCTCTCTGAATTAAAGAATATCATTTCTCTGGCTAACGTTCCTCTTTCTCTCTCTGAATGAAAGAATATATCTTTCTGGCTAACGTTCCTCTTTCTCTCTCGGAATGAATGAATATGAATCCTCTGGCTTTCGTTTTTATAGTCCCTGTATTCCCCTTCCATTGGTTTCAGGGAGGGGGTTTTTAATTTGGGGTGGTTTGCAGCTGCTTTCTATTAAAGGTTTTTGACTCTCCTTAATTGATTTTTTTCAAGGTGGCCATTTATCTTGGATGATAGAATAATAATATATAATTCAAAAAAAAAAATAATAATAGGGCTTTGTATAAAATATGGCTGATACATAAAATGGGGCAGATGTTTTCTATAAAAGGTTGTTAACCCTCCTCAAATTGACTTTAATCAGGGTGGCCATTTATCTTGTATGGAAAAATGAAAAAAACCATAATTTTTATTTGACTTCTATAGACTAGGAGTCGTCTGGGGCTATAATCCTCACTTTAGAGGGGTTATTATGGGCTTGACGTTCTGGTTCAGTTAATTTGATAATCCTTATAATTTTGGTGGGGTTTTCAAGTGTTCAGAATTGCTTGAGATTTATGGTGACATTTAAATTGAAGTAAGTTATGGAGTGTGGGGGTTGGTAATTAATTTATTTATTACATTTTCTGGGTTGTTTGAGGGGTATACTGGGGGAAGTCACAGGGGGTAGTTGACAGTCTGAATGGGGTTGAGGGGGATATGGGGGAAGTTGCAGGGGGCAGTTGACATATTCTAATTCTAATTGAATACAATGCAAGCAGCCGTGATAAGCCAAATTGGCAGTGGCAAGAAAAACTCTCATTCATAATTACTGACTCATCCAAAAAACCCAAGGAACCTCAAGCATAGTATCTTCTGTCATACATAGCCTATCTGCTATAATGGCACATTTTTTCAACAAGTTCTTCACCTTATCCTCATCAAGAGCGTTCCATTGATGAATGACCCTTGGAAAAACGGACCAGTAATGTGAGTCTGTTCAGGCCCTGATCTCCTTCAATTTGAACAGGTGGTTAATCAAATAACTTGTGCTTCACACGTACCTTCTAATAACAGTGAATCTTCATATTGAGGATCAATAAGTTGCTATGGTAGCAGGAAAGTTAAAACAAAATAATTACTAGCATAAGCTTTTCTGGTTGTTACTCATATTCTTGCATGTTCACCAACGAGTAGCATTGTCATTATCCTATAAGAACATTTGATATAAGGCCTAGAAATTCACTTCAGAAACTGCATAAACTTTACAACATTCTATATACAAAGATGGATTTCTCAGACACAACCTGCTTAAATGATGTTATACTGGTATATAAGAAGCTGTTGTTTGTGGTGAATGTAACATCTTCAGATTTACCCTTAGACGGGTCAGTTTTGAAAATCTACCGGCTAGTATATGTGATATGTTACTTTTTTCTAAAATGGTGTACTCCTTTTTTCACGATGTTTCCTGCAGTCTTATATTTTAGTGGGGATTTACATCGTTTGTGGTCGGATTATTCAATGATTTTTATTACTTGGTTGTGGGCAGCGATCTCTTCCCTTATAGTTTGCTACAATCTCTTATATTACCTCAGATCAGAAATAAACGTTTTGTTAAGCAGCCTCAGTGTGATGTATTTAAATACACGTGCAATTAAAGAAGTAAAAACTGTCATATTTTCACAATTTCTAATGGCGATATGTTTTGCCATATTTCAATGTATTATGTTAGCAGTAGAAATTGCCTATCCTGTAGTGTATTATGGTGTAAAACGGTACCACATCTCATCAGAAACTGTACTTTTGCCTTGTCTTATTGTTATATTATTTACATTTTATTATATGTGGGGCATGATATTGACATTTCCAAATACTGTTATTATGGCATTCACCAAGCACTTTTCTTATGAGGCAATCAAATTACGACGAGCAAATACATCCTTTGAAGTCAATCAAATTTATATTAAATTTTCTGATAAATACTTGGAGTGCCAGAAAATATTCGTCACCTTAGATCGCATTTACTCACCAGTGCTTTTCGTAATGTGCATAATTAATATGCCTTGTGTAGCAGTGATTATGATATTTATTTTTACTAAACATTATGAACTGGCATTTGAGACCTTCACAATTGGAGCTATACATATTTATATATTAATCGTCTTGTTCCAGATATTTTGGTCATCTGAGCAGCACTTCAAAGTAGTAAGTGAAGTAAAGTAGTATGGGTGATCACAAAGGCTTGCCCCAATAAAGAAATTTAATTAAAAAATACCAGTTGAAACACCAGTTTGAAAAGAAATTTTTGTAGCATGAATAAACCAACATTTGCACCTTTCATAGCTTAAAGAATATCTATGAGTAGATATTCAATTTCTCACAAATTATTCACTGGCATGTCTTGTGTTACTTGCAGCATTCCTTCAATTATTCTTTCCTTTAATGTGTTGATGTCAGTTGCAGATATAACAAACACGTTATCCTTTGCATATACCAACAAGAAAAAGTCTAAGAGGGTTATGTCTGAAGAACGTGAGGGCTATGTGGCAGGACTACCACTTCCACACCATCGGTTGGGAAATGTTGAAAATCACTGATAGTTTCCATTGTGTCACCGATGCTTGATGCTCTTAACACCTGGAGGGTTACATCCATACACATTTATAAATCTTCTCTGCATGCTAATTGGTGATTTACTCTGATGATTTTCTTTCGTATTGATGACATTTTCAATACCAATGTTACCACTACCTAAATTGCTTTGGCTCTTATTGCACCTAGGTGAAAAAACTTTTTGAACAGATGATCATAATGAAAAAAGCTGCATGAATCTATCTGGCCTCCTTTTGTTTAATTCAATTTCTTTATCAGGGCAAGTTACTGTGATCATCCTGTATTATAATATAATGAAATCATGGATGCAAACAACGTTTTCTATCGTTATTTTCAGGTCAAGAAACTTCTCTCTTCAATGCGCATACTATTAGTAACTAAGGGCATATCAATGGTCCAACCGAATGAAATTGTGGTAGGTCTCAATGAATATCAAATAAGGATTAAAGTTGCTTATAAAATTGCTAAAACCAACTGATGCTCAAGCTTGGACGCCAATGATTTTATTCTTTTATTTGCACCATGTAATATCTCTTTAATAGCAAACATTGATTTCGTTTACGATTTGATGCAGTATATTTCTGGAGAAAATGAAGGTTTGAGGTTCTTAGTTTTCATGATGAGCCATTATCAATAGTTATTTGTTAGTACTGTATTAGGGTTAATGATTTCAGTATTTCACACATTCTTTAAACCTAATTATTGGTTTAATGCTACATTTCAGAAGTGGTTGAATATGTTGCTGTATGTAATGCCAATTAAAGTTACACCACTCCTTACAATGGGATGGCTTTTAGATATCGAAAGTGATACACTTTATACCGTAAGTACTTAGTGAATGTAAATTACAATACTTTGAATAATTACATATATTGATAGCCAACGCACAAATACATATACAGGTAATTTTTAAAGTAACCAATGCCTTTATTTCAAAAACTATAAGACAGGAAAAAATGTTTAGGGGGACGTTCTGAAAGAAAGGCAGCATTGGTTACTTTAAAAATTACACCCTATATACATATGTTCAAAATTAAGAGAATAAACATTTTTATCAAAATACCTCAAAAGCCACTGAACAATGTACAGAAATTTATGTTCTACAGCTGGAAAAATAGGAGGCATGGTCACCTCTAACCGACACAGGCTGCACAGCAAATTATAATACTGTTTACTACCAGACCAAAGCAGTTATTAGCTCCTGGATAGTTCAGGGAGGAGGTGTTCACGAAATTTCAATGGTTCTCCAAAGTGCCTCTTGTGTATGTTAAATAGCATCTATGTATGTATTTCTGGCTTGGAAAGTAATCTGCCGAATATCCTCAGTTTAGAGAGATTCGTCCACCATTTGTCGCCTATGTGAATGAGCAATGCCTTCCACAAAAAGAAAAACTGGGAACCTCTCTATATCTCTGAGCAATCAGGAAGCGTGTGTCAAACATGGCAAGTGGTGTTTGGCCATCTGACATGATGCCTGCACATGCCATGACACCTCCACCATGACAACAATCCATCCATTGATGTTAGAGGAGTCCCAGGTTCCTTGCAGATCAAGGATCACCTAGAATCTGTAAATAGTCCAAATCTTGACTCATCAATGAAGAGGCCATGGGCCCACTGAAGTTGAATGGAAAACTGATGTCCCCTGCACATATACTAGATAGGCTCGTCTGTGTGACTCAGTGAGTTGGATGCAAACACAAGATCATCTGGCATGAAGCCCTCTCACACAAAGCCATAGGGAAACAATAACTCTTGAAACTGCAGTTCCAGTGGCAGCAGTGACCTCATGAGATGACTGAGTGGCTGTAGTACCACATTTATGAATAGATGTCTAGTCCCTGAAACTCTCCACGGTTTTATCATTATGTATCTTTTAACTTGCACTTCAGGTTGCCCTACCACCAATCCACCAACGATATCCACCTCATTCTATCATCTTATTGATATGAGAGTCATATGAATACCATACTTTACCATACTGCTTTTGCAATGTTACGGAATCATAAATTGTTTTGTATTGTCCAGGGTCCCACTTCGGACCCTTGACAATTCTATAGTTGTTACTGTTCCATATTTGTCTCTTGGCATTCTTAACTTCTATCACATAAAGACTTTAAATCTTTCCCAAGGAAAGAAGCACTTGCAGCTATTGATATTTATATATTTATAGTGTATATATCTAAACCAAATTTCAAAATCATAATTTGTTGCATTTAGTACTTACATATTGGGTTTGAAACACATGTTATAGAATTTAAAAACACAGGAAATAGCATTTCTTCCACCACATTCAGACATCAAAATTCACCGTAACAGAAGCAATATTACAAATAATTTTGGTTAACCGCTGAGTGTAACATATGAGCAAGTTAGCATCCAGTGTTTTTAAAAGCAAACGGGCCGACGGTGAGTCTCAGCTCACCATTGTAGGGGAAAATTCGAGTGAGAGTCAGCAGGTCAAAATTTCGGGACTGACTCTCCTGCACTCAAAATATCTGCCTCATTGTAGTAATAGGTAGTGCGCTTGATTTACTGCACCAGGAAATTGAGGTGGGTGAAATTGTTTCCAACAAGCGAGATCCCTTCCTTCACATAAGAAGTAAAACGGAGGCCCATTAAAGAACTGCATTGGACATACCAGTTGTCATAAGATCACTAAAGTTAAGCAACGCAATCCATGTTAGTACCAGCATGGGTTGTTGGTTGGGAACGTTGGGTGCTGCTAATTCCTATCTCCCTTCACCCGCAAGCAGCCTCCACAGAATCTGGCTCATTATGGCTGCTTAGCCAAATCCACAACTCTTGGCATAGCATACAATTGTGCCATGAGCAGATAAGGCAAATCTCCATGTAGGAGCTCACCTCCTCGTTTGTTTGTTTGTTGGTTTTTTAGGGCCCTTACAATACAAGTTCATTAGAACCCCATCCAAATTGTAGTTCTTATGCAGAGACTGCATGGTCCTTTTGGGTATTAGTGGTACCCAGTTTTCCTAAAGCGGCCTCCCATGTCAATATGGGAAAGGAGTGTATGAGTATGCACCTAGAATATTATGAAGTGGATCTCCTCAACTAACAAAGTTACAGACTTCTAAATTTTATTATACATTCTTTATTTCTTGATGAAAGATTAGATTAAGTTTCAATAATTTGTGAAAAGGCATACATAAATGAAAAATAAAATGCAAAAAACATGGATCCAAGTACACTTGGACCGTTACTTGGATCAAGTGCACTTGTACAAGTGCAATTAGTCCAATTTGGTTTCCATGGGAAGTGACTTGGACAGCAAGCTGAAGAAAAGAAAGATGGCAGATTTGGCTTTGAAAGGTGTAGTACTGGCCGATATCCTATCCTTATCCCACCTGAGGCAGGGTCGGGTATATGGGTTCTAGTCCTTAACTCTCGCCTATCTCCCAACAGGTCCCTCATTTTCTTCGTCATGTCCGCACACCCAGACTACTCATTCCTATCAGCTCGTGACACCCCACTCATATATCACAGCATTCAGATGTCGGCTAGGTTTATGTGGCTGTTCCTCACAACCCAACACACTAATCCATATAGCATAGTAGGCCTAACCACGGCCCTGTAAAACTCCCCTTTCAATTTGATTGGGACCCTCCTATTACACAGGACTCCACTGACCCTCACTAAAATCAGGAATCTAATTTTCCACTCGCCCTCGCCAAATCATGTTATTTACAATCCATTCAATTGCAGCATATTTACATCTTTGCTTTTGTAGTTTGAGCAGCTTTCTATTCCACAACACTTCCTAAGCGTCATATAATCCCATAAATGATCTCCCATATATAATCTCTGTCAATACACTTCCTAGCTGATTTCTGTTTTCATCCTCCGCATATCCATTTGAAATTTCATCCAAGTCACACTTTGATCAAAGTAAGTTGGCAGCCGTCCTACTCAACTTGGATGGGTCCAGGCCATCCAAGTTACCTTTGACCAAGTTTATACATGGTCCAAGTTTCATACAAGTGACGCATGAAGAGCGTCCAAGTGAACTTTATCCAAGTGTATTTGGACCATGTCAACCCAGTTTTAACTTCAGTGATCAGACGAGAACTGATGTGTCCAATGCAATTAACCACTCTCATGTCCTGGTGTTAGTGGAGTAGTCCCACTAACAGTGGACTGAGGATAAATATTTGGTCAGCTGCTGGCTGTGGAAAAACTCCATTCAAAATATAACCCTTGTGGCCATTCAGAGGGACAACATGAGTAATCAACCCATAGGTGGGAAGAGGGTTAGGAGTTGCTAGCCAGTGAGTACAATGGGTAAAATGATGTTTGAACACGATGTCAGTGGCGTCATTTAACTTCCAGTCTGTTGTATATAGCAGGAGTGGGCAAAATGCTCCATGGGCGACATTTGGCTCTCTAAGTTCAAGTTACATTAGGATCCTTATTCTAATTCTAATTCTAATATAATACACTGCAAGCAGCCTTTTTTGGCCAATATGGCAGTGGAGAGACTAACTCTCAATCCTATTTATGATAACATAATACTCCTAAAACCCTAGGCTATAATTCAGGAGCCTCCCCTAATACAATACTAGCTATGGTTGGTTTTCCTTGGATGAAGCCCTCCACCTTATCCTCACCAAGGCTATTCCATTGTCGAATGACTCTTGGCAAAAATGACCAGTAGTATGAGTCTGTCTGTGCCCTAACCTCTTTCAATTTATATGGATGATTCTTTCTGCCTTTATACTCAGCTGGGGATACACTTCCAGCCAAAGGTCCATTACATCCTAGCAGCAGCAGCAGTCTTATAAAAAGGCTAATGCTGTTAGATATATGCCTCTGGCTTAATGTTTCCCAACCTAGTTCCTTAATCATGGCAGATACACTCTCTGTGTGAGAAAACCTATTAAGTACAATTCTTGCTGCTCTCCTTTGGATCCTTTCAACCTCACAAGATAAGTCCTGCCTGAAGGGAAACCAAATTGGACTGCCATACTCCAATATTGGGCGTACCACAGAAATATATACTGTTTCCTTTACCTCCTTTGAAGTATCTCGAAGGACTCTATTAATTAGACGGAGGAATTGACCATCCCTCCCAATCACTTTACCAATGAGATCCTTCCAATTGTGCTGACTATTTAAGACAATTCCTAGATGTTTATGATTTACAACCCTATCAACCCTAACTCCACCTATGTGATAATCAAAATCAAGTAGCTTTCTAGATCTGGATATTGTAAGGATCCTACACTTCCTCAGGTTTAATGGCAATTCCCATTTTATGCACCAATTGTAAATCCTATTTAGACCCTGTTGTAATTGCACACAGGATGATAACCCATCATCTAATACCTGAGCAGCACATGTGTCATCTGCAAATAGTTCAAGGAAGGAATTAATATCAAGCCCCATGTCGTTCACATAGAGAATGTACAACAAAGGTCCCAATACACTTCCCTGAGGGACCCCTGGCATGACTGGTTTCCACTAAGATGCACAACCCTTGAAAATGACCCTCTGTTTTCCATCAAGCAGATAGGACCTTACCCATTGAACAACATTTCTATGTATCCCTAAGTAGGACATTTTTGAGACCAGCTTATCATGGGGCACCATGACATCAACCTGCTTTCTGCTATCTAAAGCCTTTTGAATATTATCCATCAAGCAAGCCATTTGGGTGTCGCATGACCTGCCTTTCCTAAACCCATGTTGGTTATTTCTAAGGATGCTCTTCCTTTCCAGATATCCCATTATAGATGAGAATTGGATACAGCACTTGTTAATGAAACTGGTCTATAGCACTTAGGGTCTGCCATGTCCCCAGTTTCCATGATGCTGGAACAAGGCTTGTGGCTAATGACATTTTAAAAATTTCCACCAAGTAACAGCTAATAATCCCAGAAAGCCGTTGCAGAATAAATGGCGAAACACCATCAGGGCACATGGCCTTATATACTGGCAATTTACTCAGTAGCTGCTCAATTCCCACCCTAGTGATAATAACCTCTCCATTCCTTATCCTTTGGTTTAATGGACACAATTAAAAATTAAAGGCATTACAATTAAGTTGCCTTTATCGATTGAAATAATTCATCAGAGTGAGGCAAGCTTCAAGCATACATTTACTTTGAATTATGTACTATTCTATTAGAGTGAGCAATATGCGTTGGGCACACCAGTTCTCACCAGGTCTCTGAAGTTAAGAAATGCAAAGGCAAGTTATTAAAAACATGGGTGGTTGGTAGGGAACGGTGGGTACTGAAAATTTTCCCTCTCCTACATCCCCTACACCTACCTCGACCTCACCCACAAGCAGCCTCCTAAGGTTTCAGCCTGTTAAGACTTCTTGGCTTACTCCCCAACCCATTTGCTTATCATAGTAATGAAACTTCTTACTGGATGTATGAGATGGCATACAGCCCATATTCCAACGTTATGTTAATTATAAAAATTTTAAACATACGTTATTTAGATTTTGTATATGTTATTGGCCATGACAGCTATCTCAATATGGAGTGTGGCCATTGGACAAAAAATGGTTGAGCACCACTTTTTTATGAGACTAAAGGCCGCTTCACAACAGCAATGGGAACAGCAACGTGACATAAACGAGAACGTGAAGGAAAGTTGAAATGCCAAATGTCAATGGCGACCTTCACAATAGATGGGAATGGGAACGGCAGTGGCTGGGAAAGTTCACCAACTTTTAACTTTCCCGTTTTAACTTTTCATTTGACCAATGGGAGAACACCTCCACCACATGACGTACCCGTCGCTCCTCCCCTCAGCACCCCCGCTCCACCCTCTGACTCGCTGCACCCGGATGTCTGCAGTGCATATCTATATATCCATGTGCCAGGGGTAGAATAGGCACACTGCATACCTGCATGTCGTAAGAGGTGACAAAAAGGGGTGACTTTTTCTTGCCCCTGACTGGACAACACCACTATCGTCTTTGCCCATGACTTGTGTTTTGGACGAGACGATACCATCATTGCGGCTGTTTGTGTCCTATGTGTCAGTTACTTGATAACTGTCTGACTTGTTCGCAGTCGATGTAGGTTCCTTTCTGAGGTGACTGTAAACAAACGCCTCCCCACGTGTTTGCCGTGAGTGGATACCCACACCCCTGGGAAAAGCGGATCCTGGTGATTGAGGAGGCGCATGTCCTGTTATGTCTCTGAGCCACCTCACACATGTGGCTTGGCTGACAGACATTGAGGATTATGGGTGTGGCTTACAGTCCCAACACATCACTTTGGCCACAGCTTCCAGGGAAAACGGGAGGCCAAGGCAGTAGCCTGGTGTTGGTCAATCGGCCAGGGGCACATAAATGGTTATGCCTCCTAGGGTGACTGTAAGTGGACCGGCAGTCAACCCCAATGCCAATGGTCCGGTACTCGGGGATTATGCCACCTTAATGGTATACTGCCCGAGGGATCTCGGCGACCCGAATGGGCGTCCCCTTGTTGGGCTCTGTGGTGGGTAAGACCTGCGGGCAGTGAACGCATGATTATTAAAAATTATGGCAACTCTTAAACCGAGGCTGGGGGCCTCATCAAATAACCCCACCTCTCCCCCTACTTTAGTTTTATTGACTTGTCTTGAGCTGGAGGGTGGTGGGCCTCCAGGGTGGTTGCCAGGGACCTCTAGTCATGGAGTGTCCTATGCAGGTGCTGCAAAGGCAGCTGCTGTGTCCTCTGTCTGTACCCAGACGGACACCCTACCTCAGCTCCCCCTCTCATCTGCTTAACGCAGGCCCGTGGGGTCCATGGGGTGCCAGTCTGTACAAGCATTGGCTTCCAGACTGACCCCAACCCCATTTCCATGGCTTCTTCCGGCTCCACCACCGCCTCTGGCCCATGCATGGGCCCCCCAATAATGGCGGTGCCAGCTTCTTTGGAGGCCCCAGATGCCACTCATCAAAGAGAGGCATCTCAATTGAAGGCCTCCCTCTCTGTCCCAGCTCAGCCAGCCTCCTCCATGGAGGGGGTGGTGGGTCAGACAGGAGGAAAGAAAGTAGGGACACCCCCCACTACTGCCGTGAGGTGGGTGTCCTTGGTTCGTCCATCCAAGCTCTCCGGCCAATTGCAGAGAGCACAGGGTGGTTTCATGCTCAAACTGGGGCAAGATGGGGATTCCTCCTTCGAGATGGAGGACGAACCAATTGAAGGCGTCCCTCCCTTTTCTGAAGTGGGACGGAGAAAAGGGAGGAATAGAAACAAGCCGCCTAAGTCCACTTGATGGTAAATTTCCTACAATGGAACTGTTGAGGGTTTTCCCACAATAGGGACGAGATCGTACTGCTGATCTCGAGGCACAACATCTCCCTCCAGGAGATCCTGTGTCTCAGTGATACCACCATTTCGTTACGCGGGTACACTGTATATGCAGACACCCGGCAACCAAAAAAAGCCACCCTGTGGGAGGGGTGGCTATCCTTATCCGGAATGGGTGCATGCATGTGCCAGTGGCTTTGCAGACGCCTCTGCAAGTAGTGGCGGTCTCATTGCAACTGGATGTGCCCACCACTCTATGTTCCCTCTACATGCCTCCTGGGATTGATATCCCATGGGCAGACCTCAACTCCCTCAGTGCCTAGCTTCCAAGACTTCCTGTTTATGGGTGATTTCAATGCCCATAATCCCCAATGGTGCTCGGACAGTCATAACCCCAAGGGCGACTTGTGGAACAATGGGAGTCACATAATGGCCTCATTGTTCTAAACACCGGCGCCTCCACACATCTCATGACTGTCACTGGTGGTCTCTTATGTATAGACCTATGCATCTGCTCTCCTGGGTTGGCACCAGGTTTGCAGTGGTAGGTCTTGTCAGACCATTGTGGAAGTGATCACTTCCCCATCAAGATTAGCAGTGGAGATGGGGCATTACCCCAACACCCACCACGGTGGTGTCTGCATCAGGTGGACTGGGAGGAGTTTGCCCGTCGTATCTACTTCTGCCCACTGTGTGATTTTGATGGGGTCAACGTCCTAGTGAGTCACTTCACCGAAGTGGTGGTCGGGGCAGCATTGGCATCTATCCCCCAGAGCTACTGTAAGCCACCACAAGCACAGGTGCCATGGTGGATGGAGGATTGCCGGAGTGCGATTTGTGCTCGCCGACGAGACCCTCGCAGCTTCCAATCTCATCCTTCCGAGGCCAACCGAATCGACTATCTCCGAGCCCAGGGATATGCACGGGGGGTGCTCACGGGGGCCAAACGCTCTTCATGGAGTCAGTACGTCTCCTCACTTACCCATCACACGCCCTCCAAGAAAGTCTGGGAAAACCTGAGGAAGATCCAAAGGAGATATTTACCATCATGTGGCTCCGGTCTCCTTGTACACAGGAGACACTGCCTTCTGCTTTTTGAGGTGGCTGAAGAACTGGCAAGGACGTTTGCAGCCATCTCCAGTTCCCAGCAGTAAACGGCAGCATTTATGCAGTTTAAGCAGGCTGCAGAACGCCATCCACTGAACTGCACTGGTGGTGTTCGCTGAGGGGTATAACACTCCATTTACCCCTTGAGAGCTGCAGGCAGCTCTAGCAAGAGCCAGGGACACTGCCCCTGGTCCAGATAGCATCCACTATCAAATGCTACGACACCTACCAGAAAGAGGCGTTAGATACCTCCTTGAGGTATTCAATTATATTTGGCAAAAGCATGAAGTCCCTGCAGGTGGAATAGAGACTACTATAACCCCACTCCAACACCCGTGAAGGATAGTAGCCTTCCAACGAATTATAGACCCATTTCATTGACGAGCTGTCTTTGCAAAACCATGGAACGAATGGTTAATTGGCACCTGGTGTGGTATCTGAAATGGCACCACCTTCTTGCTGATGCCCAATGTGGCTTCAGTGCTGGCAGATCTTTGATGGATCATCTGATCTCACTGGAGACTGCAGTATGTGAGGCCTTTCTCCACAGACAGCACTTAGTGGCTGTCTTCTTTGATGTGGAGAAGGCATATGATACCACATGGCACCATGGTATACTGGAGACCTTGCACCAGTGGTGGCTCAGGAGTAATTTGCCCCTCTTCCTCCATAGCGTTTTGTCCGAACGGACCTTCAGAGTGCGTGTGGGTAACAACTCCTCGTCGGCCTTCCTGTAGGAGAATGGTGTCCCACAGGATAGCGTCTTGAGTGTGACGCTCTTTGCTGTTGCAGTGAATCGTTTACCATCCTCCGTTCACACTCTGGTACAGTCGTCCCTGTTTGTGGACGACTTTTCTATCAGGTACCGGGCTGCCACGATGCACAGCATTGAGCGTCAGCTGCAACTGGCACTGAATAGTGCCAACGAGTTTGCTACTTCACATGGCTATAAGTTCTCCCCTGACAAAACAATGGTCATGCACTTTTGTTGTAAGTGAGGGCTCCACCCTGAGCCTCAGCTTACCCTGAGTGACCACTTGAAGGAGCTGAAGGCTAAGTGCCTTTGCTCCCTGAATATTCTGCGGTGCCTGCAGGGAACTGGTTTTGGGGCAGATCGAACGGTGATGCTTCTGCTCTACAGATCACGCATTCGATCACGTCTCGATTATGGCTGTGGCATCTATGGCCTGGCAGCTCCATCTACTCTCTGGATGCTGAACAGTGTTCATCATGCCGGCATACGGTTGTTCATCGGGTTGTACTCAGCCTTGATGCCGAGACTGGCGAACTGCCACTGACTGTGCGGCAGCAGTACCTGGCAGCTGCATATATTCTGTGGCTGAAAGGTTCAGCCACAGCACCCTACACACCCAGCCGTTGTTAGTCACACTGTGAGGCTGGCATTCAACCACTGCCCAGGGGTTTCCCCTCCTTTTGGCATGTGGTGGATGGATTATCTCATGGGCCTGGGTGTGACTCTACCTAGGGTGCAGCCTGTATTGCCGGCCTCTGTGCCGCCCTGGACAGTGCCAGAGCCAAGTTTTGACCTTGTGCTCACAGCCTTCCAAAAAACCAGTACCGATAGGTCAGTGTACCAACAAGAGTTTGGAACCCTCTCTCTCTGACCTATCGGGGCCATGTTTTTATTTACACAGATGGGTCGAAGGATGGCTCCTCGGTGGGTTGGTCAGTCTTTACAAGTCGTCATCTCATAGGGGGCCGCCTTCCAGGCGTCACCAGTGTCTTAATCCAACTAATGAACGACAGATACTTTGTTATTGTGACTGACTCCCTATCCTCCCTTCAGCTGTTGCACACCCTATATGGCAGACATGCCATCGTCCAGGGTGTGCACAGATTGCTGCTTGTTATTCGTAAGCCAGGCAAGACAGTGTTGTTTATGTGGGTCCCAGGGCATGTTGACATCATGGGCAATGAGAGGGCAGATGCCCATGCCCATCAGGTGGCCCACTTGCCAGATATACCTGACACTGCTGTCCCCTCCCACGATGCTCTCTTGATGGTGTGGTGGGCTGTCCATGAACAGTGGTGGGCCCTGTGGTTTGTGGAGACCACCAACAAACTCCGCACACTGAAGGACACTCCAGTGCACTGGGTGTCCTCATGCCACCCGTTGTGGAGGGAGGAGGTCTTGCTTGCTGGGCTGCAAATCGGTCACGTTCCTCACCCACTCCTACATTCTATGGGGTGAGGATCAACCATGGTGTGACTGCTGTTGGGAGCCTCTCACAGTGGCAGACATCTTTATTCACTGTGAGAGATACCGAGAACTTAGTTGGCGACTGGGAGTCAGTGCAGAGCTCTCCACCTCACTTGGGGATAACCCTCAGGGGGTTGAGAGCTTGCTGGTATTCGTGAAAGAGGCTGGCCTCTTTCAATAAGTTTGAATTATACACATTTACTTTTCAGAAGCTTTGTATTTATTCTTGTGTTGTTTTGGCTTTTGCCATTTTATGTCTGTGTCTGTTTTAGCTTTTGCTGCATTTATTGTATTGTCTGTTTTGGCTTTTGTCACTTTTATTGTTATGTCTGTTTTGGCTTTTGCCACTTTTATTGTTATGTCTTTTTTGGCTTTTGTCTGTATTTATTTTCCATTTTATTTGGCTATTGCCATTTTATTCTTTTTAGTCTTAGTGAGCTTTTGCTATTATTTATTGCTATCATGGTGGGATGGCCACTTACACCCCCGCCATGATGTTTGTCTTCCTGGGCCCTAATGACCATTGTTATGGATGGGCCCTTAAACTCAAACAATCAATCAATCAATGCATATGTATAGCACTGTAACTACATTCCAGCTGTTGCCATCGTAATCGGGGGTTGTTGTGAAGCTCGCTTTGCTGTTCACGTTCCTGGTTATGTTTCTGTTGCCGTTCCCATTGTCGTTGTGAAGCGGCCTTAAAAGTAGACAGCTACACCTACCATATGAGATATGGGGTATTCAATATTTGTCTACTTTGTTCTATATATTTTGCATTGGATGATAAATGTTATATTGTGGATTCATTAAAATTTTTAATCTCATTTACAGCTCATAATGAATATGGTTGATATATTGACTATGGCTTATGGAGAAGCTTCAAAATCAACTTACTATGAAAAACGAGGACAGGCTACCATATTCGAGTTTTTAAAATAGTGATATTCGTATTTACCTTTTCAGTTCTTTATAAATTTAATACAGTATAGGGTTGCCAGATTTCTTGCCAGTCACACCGGGACACCCCCCATTGCCAAAAAAATCAACAGAAAAGGCTTGCTTGGGCTGCCAATGCAGGATGAACTGAATTTTTAATTTACATTACGTATGAAAATAAAATCAACAAATTTTAAGATTAACTATTTATTAATTGGAACGAAGACAGCCAAAAATAAACGTATATACACTTAGGAATGAAAAACAATTTTAAACGTCAAGTATAATTTTCATTAATATGCCCTTCTGCAAGACTACTTTATTTCTAAGTAATGCAAAGTACAAAGGACAAAAATGCTTAAAAAGTATGCATAATAGAAAATTTCAAAATCGGGACTTTTGGGTGACCTGAGGGGTCGTTCCGGACAATGGGACATGAGGCTTAAAACTAGTGACAATTCCGGTTATTTGGGACGCCTGGCAACCCTAATTTAATATCACAGCATTTCAGCATATTAGGGAGCTTTATTACAACGTCAATGCACATAATAACATACACAGACCATGTGACAAGTGTACATTTTTTAAAAAAATTAAAGCTTTATTGCAGCGTTTCTGCAACGGTCATGAGCGCCACCTATGGAGAGACCTCCTCCACTGGCACCCACTTTCTTTCTATTTCTTACTCTGCATCAAGCGTCACCAGAGCATACGTCTGAAAAACTTACATAAAATTGTACATTCAGCTTGACGCTCGCAGTGTTTGCATTTGTGCAGTTGAATATTCGGCTGCATTGCATAGCATACATTTGCAAAAAACGTTGTAATGAAACCGCCTATTTAAAGCACTAATGTCACGTTGCTTAGAGAGCATTGTTATTATCTTTTAATTTGTATTGGAGTAATACCATTTACGCTCTTAATAAAAAAGGAGTACCCTTCACTCCATTAGGGTAGTTACTCCAATGTCACAGAAATGACTCCTTCATTACTCCATTGAAGGGGTGATCCATAGTCCCATGAAGGAGTAATAATTAACCCATTACCCACATTTGTTTATGAATTTAAAACCCTTCATATTTTTTATTTGGAATATGAAGTCTAAAATGTTTGGAAGAGAAAAATATTTGTCATAGAACAACTCTCAAACTTGCAGATAGCTTAAAACTTGCAATTTATTAAAATGAGATGCACAAAACTATTGTAATGCTTTTAAGATAGACATAACTCTAATAGAAGGTTTTGCTTCATTTAGTTCCATAAATTGTTTTTTGATAAATGGCAATGCACTTTTCAACGCTTTGGATAATCAATGTTAAAGTGCCAGTATGATACAAACAAAGCAGCTTGTGATGATGTATAATCAAACAGTTGAAGTAAAAGAATTCCTTTAACATACAGTTCAAAGTTTGTTGCATTTAAACCTGCTTTATTCATTTTTATTATGGGGTGCTTTACAGATAGTAGCCCCTAATATAAATTTTAATTAGTGTTTTTTTTAAAAAAGTAAATTCACATTAAAATCCATATTATTTATGCCTATATATGTTACCTCACAGTTTAAAAAAAATCCATAAATATGCTCTTTAAATAAATCTCGGTGTTATTAATGTATGGTTTTTATTCCCTTAAATTACACAGGTCTGCGATGAAAATATTGCCTTCAAACAATTATTGTTTTTTACAGTTTTATTGATGCTGATTACTGGAAAAATAATGTATATCTATCACCTAGCAAATATTATTTGCATGAACCTATTAATGTTAGATTAAGATTTGGTCTATATAAATACAATCAAAGAACTAGTGTGCTACTATTTATGGTGTACTATTGTCTAAATATCCCTTAGACAATAGTTTGGCCATTGGAATAGGTGGTTGAAGATGATAGGGTTGTTGGCCATTTGTTAAGGAATGGGGCAGTGGCAGATCCAGCAGCAGAGCAATGGGGAGCACTTCAAAAAAGTGCACCACAAATACAGTATTTTGAAATATGCAGAATCCCTAACTTTAAATCTAGCTAGCAATTACAATAGGCCCCTTACACAATGCCCTATCATCAGTGGTGTAGCCAACTACAGATTTGATTGCAATTGATGGACTTGTAGTATAGAAATGTGGATAGCAATGTAAAAATGCCTCACTGAGGGGTAGCAATCCCTAAGGTAGCAATCAATCCCTTGGGTAGCAATCAATAGCCCATGCAAAATGGCATTTGTCACTGTCTAGGAAGCTGGTTTTGGGCAGATCAGACAAAACACTATTGTGCTGGTTGGTGGAGGTTGTACATAAGGAAATAGTAGTGTGTGGGGTGGATGGAGACCTGGTGGGAGATAGTTGGGAATGGAGGGATGCAATTCTCAGACATGAGGCAGCCATGTGGTATGGTCATGGAATGTGAAAAGGAAATAGGAAGCATGGGAGAGAACCAAAACGAACTTGAGATTAGTTTGGAGGTAGGCAGCAGTGTTAAGCTAGATCCAATGACCAAGACCCAATTTTTTTTTGGTTAATATTGAATAGAAAGGCTAGATGCACAAAAGTTTGGCTGCCTATGGTTGAAAGATTATAGCAGAATAATAGGTAATGATCATCTATGGGCCGTCATGCATAAAGAAATATGATAGCTTCAGAATTACTAGCATGTCAAAACATGTGTTTGGCACAATTCCGTTTAATTCAATATGGGTACCCTGGCTAATGAACCATGTGGAACGTTCTGGGTATTGGCATAAAGGCTAAAAGGAGATGATCTCAAGCCACTCCACAATAGGAAAATTAAATAATTATTTATTTTTGAAAGAAAACCTTGCGTGATAGAATAAAAGGCAGTAGAACAGTAGAAAGTAGTACTGGGTAAGGTAGTAGTACTGTACAGTCAAAAGTACAGTAGAACTCAAATTTTCTGACCTCCGACTACCCAAATCGCTGATTATCCGAATTGCTTTCAGAATTTCAGAAAAAGAAATTAAGAGGCAACGTACTGCAATTTGCAAAATAATGCACGATTTGGCTGCCTGAAAACGAATACTTACAATCAAACAGCTTACTTTGACCAAGATGTTCAGCAAGCAATGACTTTCATTTACAGTATGGTACATGCACATACTGTACTAATGTACAACCCTTTTAAGTATGCTTAATATGTAAAAGTGTTGTCTTTTGATTTAAAAATAGTTTTCTCTCCCATTTTCAACATACAAACAGTGAAAATTAAATTAGACCCTTTTTTCAGAAAAAATCCAGTTATCCGAATTTTTGATTATCCGAATGGGGTCCGGTCCCGATTGATTCGGATGATTGAAGTTCTACAGTAAAACAATTTTTAAAAAGTTTTCTTTTTGCAGACCTGTGTTATATTATTTAATATTCTCTACTTAAGGTTCTGAGCCATTGTGAGCATTATATATTTTTTGTAAACAGTGGGGCTGATTCCAAATTCAAGAACAAAAAAATTTTTTAATATTTACTTATCTCACGTTTATTAATGCAAAATTCATAAAGGTTTTAATTTCCCTTGATTACAAGATATCCATTACAAATTCATAAACAAAGAATTTTTCCATTTCTAAATCAATACCAGCACATTCAGTTACTAAATCATCAAAAACTCATTAATTAATACAAATTTCATTACAAGTTCATTAGCTAGCACATTCAGTTACTAAATTGTTTACAAATCCATTAATTAATCACTTCTATTACTAAATCATTACAAATTTATTAAGCTATCAATTTCCTTTACTGAATCATTACAATTCTGTTACTAATAAATTCAACTACTAAACCATTACAGATTCATCACATTATTAATTCTTTTTACTGAATCATTAAAATTCCGTTTATACTGCTAGTCATTAATAGGTGAGGGATAAGTAATGTAGAGTTCAAAAATAGAGTTCAAAAATTAGTAGTACACTAATTTATTAACGGTTGGCATAGGCAATAGTTCCAGGCCAGACACCAGGCAAGGTGAAGCGGGCGAGTTCTAACTCCTCCAGCTTGCATTGCAAGCATCGTAGCACAGTCAAAGAATTCGTTGATTCACGTCACTACGTCACACAGCACGCACTGGCTCATCTATTCCAGTGATGCTGTCAATATGTCGAACTACTTGAAGAAATATATTTCACTAACGTCACAACACACATTGGCTCATCTATTCCAGTGGTGTCATCTATTCCGGTGGCTCATCTATTCCACTAACGTCACAACACACACTGGCTCATCTA
>JAAFCE010009058.1:10426142-10500537 GCA_013389805.1 Trigoniulus corallinus
AACGTCACAACACACACTGGCTCATCTATTCCAGTGGTGTCATCTATCAGAACATAGGGAAAGTGCCCTCACAGTGTAGCTGTGCAGTGACGCCACCTGGCATTGGCATCGGTGCTACATCACAACCCTACAGTAAGTACAGTGAAACCTCCATAACTTGGACACACTTGGAGACAAAATTTTTGATCAACATATGGAGGTGTTCAACTTATAGAAAAAAATTTTTATATGTAACAGTATTTGTTATAAAAATACATTTACAATATGTACTGTACATATAGTTACTTAAAATAGTCTGTAATCTGTAATTGATGCTGAAATTGAGACCTCTTTACTATAGATTCTGAAATCTTTGATTCTATGTTAATAATGTCACTTGTTAACCTTCAAGCGCTCGCGTTATTTTGAAAGACATTCAAGCTTGCAAGGCGGCAAACTGGCCGCCTCTCATTTTTGTTTGCATATGGCAGTTTACTAGATGTTTATAGAAAGCATCATGACAAATCTAGTTAATTAAACAGATATAAACGAAATTAAATGAGAAACTAAACTAGATGTGACCTAGTGTGACCCTGATTCTGGTACCTTGATACTGGGACCATGATATCTTAATGCTGATACTCAGACCCTGATACTCGGGCCCTGACACTGGGAACCTGATACTTGGACTCTGACCCTAGGACTATGATAGTGGGACCATGATAGTAGGACCCTGAAAGTGGGACCATGATAGTAGGACCCTGAAAGTGGGACCCTGATACTGGGACCTTGATACCTTCACTCTGATATTGAGAAAATGATACTGGGATCATGATAGTCAGACCCTGATACTTGGACCCTAATACTGGGATCATGATAGTCAGACCCTGATACTTGGACCCTAATACTGGGATCATGATAGTCAGACCCTGATACTTGGACCCTAATACTGGGATTATGATAGTCAGACCCTGATACTTGGGCACTGATACTGGGACTCTGGCAGTGGGCCCCTGCTAGTTATACCACAATGGTCAAACCCCAATAGTGGGACCCTGATAGTCAGATCATGGATCTGCAGTGCTTTGTGCCATGGAGCCCCAAAAATCCTGCTATGGGGAACCACTTTTCTATGAACTTGTGAGGCAGCAGAATGGCCGTTTGTGTAATCCTCCACAACCCCAGCTACTTTGAAAACTAATTGCTCCAAAATGACATGAGTTGGAAAAAAAATTTTAATTGCAAGTTGTGACCAAATATACAACTTGAGAATACTAGGTGGTCCCAATCATTTATTCAGTCCTGCTACAGTGGCACAAAATTTTATTTAATTTGGCGGCCAATTTGCCGCCCATGCGAGCGCTTGAAGGTTAAATGTTGTTCTTTTTCAATGCAAAACTGCTTCAATTTCTTTATGTAACATAAAGCAGTGGCATGTGAAATAGATGATTTGACCTTAGCATTGATGTCATTATCTGTATCACTGTCCATGTTAACTTCCTGATTTTCATGGGCAACTTCAGCAATCAAATCCTGTGAATTACTAGTGTTAAAGCATTTGAAGTCAGAGTCAAAATTTTTATATAAATCTGTTGAAATTGGCAGTTCTACCAAATTATTTTGATTAGCACTGTTTATCAAACTGTCAAGTTCATTATCAACAGGCTCACTACTTTCATCGTTGAACCTCTTGGCTCAAGTCAAATCCTGCATGCCTAAAACAATTTTCAATTGTTATTTTGCTGACTTCTTTCCAAGACTGATACAGCCACAAAATCATATCCAGTAATGTTGTTTTTGAAAGCACATCCTTATTTCCTGAATCTATAGCAGCAAGTATATTTTTCATAATTTTTTTTTCAATAATTTAATTTAAAATTTTGGATTATTCCTTGGTCAAGAGGTTGAACAAGTGATATTGTATTAGGTGGTAAGAAAACTAGTTTGATGTGTGACTATTTTAAATCAGGATGTGCTGTGCAGTTATCAAGGATGAATAATAGTTTTTGACCTTCAGAAGACAATTTGCTATTCCATGTTCTTTATCCAAGTTTCAAATAATGTTGCAGTCATCCATGCTGATTTGTTGGACATGCATTTGATCTTAAATTGTGAAATGTCTACTGATTTTAAGCATTGTGGTTTAGCACTTTTACCAACAATTAGTGGCTTGACTGTCTTGAAAAATAAAGGTTACCATTTAACAATAGGAATGATAATGGTGGGAATAAATTCAGGCCCATACAATACTGTACCTTTACTTTTCTTATGTTTCTTCACCCATGACTTATCTGGAAGTGCTCTCCAACAAAGTGCTGTTTCATCAGCATTAAAAATGTTTTCAAGTATATAATTCTTACAAAGGGTTTTTATTTCATCTATAAAATCTTGTGCTGATATTGAATTTGCTGATGCCTCTTCACCACCTAAAGACCTGAATGTAATGTTTTGGGCTTTGGTAAACTTCTCTAACAATCCATTAGATGCTTGAAATTCTGGCTTGTTAAATTCCCCAGCAAATTTCAAGGCAGCTTCTTTTATTACAGGACCAGAGACTGGTAGGTTTAATTTTCTAGCTTTTAAAAACCAAGACCACACACTTTTATTAATTTCTTCATACTCAGTCTCTTTGAGTTTTCTTTTCCTAGATGAATTCACATTTTCGTCATAAAGTCTTTTATACTTTTCTCTTCATTTCTTTATGTTAACCACAGTCCCAAATGAGATGTGAAACTTTGAAGCAGTCTCTCTGATGCTATGATTATTAAATAATTGAACACATTCACTTTTTCTAAAATCATCAATTCCTTATTTGCTTTCTTTTATGGACATTTCAACATAAGCTTTGGTAACTGCAACTTGAATTTACACAATTTTGTACACCTTAATGCTAAGAGACTTGTGTCTAAATGCATACTGTTGAGAAATGCAAAAAAAGAATGTGTAGACATTACGAGCAAGAAATGCTGGTGCCACATTTTTTTCATTCCACAACAGATGTTTAAAGATCAAATTATAGAGGTACGTTATTAAGCCAAATTCATAAAATACATGTTCAAAGCTCAGAGTATAGAAGGGTTCATCTTTAGGAGAGCCAGGTCAGTGTATTTTAAATGGAGTTACATCTGGGGAAACAATTTCATTTAATATATTGAGGTATTCAACATATGGATGTAACAGGTTATGGAGGTTTCACTGTATTTGCACAGTAAGTGATCCATTGACTTTGCTTGTTATAAATTGCAGAAGAATAGTCAATAAAGTGGTTAAGTTCAATGCCCTTGCTGCCACATCAGATGCTGATATCATAATTGGCACTGAATACTGGTTGAGGGGAGACATGAAATCAGCAGAGATCGTCTCAGATAAGTTTGTAGTTTACAGAAAGGATAGAGAAGCAGGTAGAGGGGTGGGGTCTTTATTGACATAGATAAATCCATGGAAAGCTCTAGGAAATTGAGATATGAGGAAGATAGTGAAATGAGTGGTGAGGATCCACTCTCACTGTTGAGACGCTCACAATCATTGGAGCCTCTATATCAAAGTAAAAAGGTATCAATAGTAATTCTTGGCAGGGATTTCAATTTACCATGATTGGATTGGGGCAGTATTCAGCTTAATGTAAATTCCAGGTTATCAAGGGCTGTGAAACTGTTTTGGAGAAACTATATTGTAATGGATTGGAACAGATTGTGACCATGCTTACACAAGAGAAAGGAGGAAGTTTAGATTAATGTAGATTAAAGTTTAGAAGTAATGTAGTGTATTGAGGGAATTAGTGACCATGCAGGGGCTAGGGTGGAGATAGTGAAAAGGTTACCTAAACAGGTGGCAGCAAGCAGGGTGGCATACAAATATAATAAGGCCAATTGGGAGGATTTTAAATCATACCTAGACTATGAGTTAAATGAGTTTTACACCATTGCTAATACCTATGGCGTTGAGGAATCTTGGCATTGAGGGCATTCAACTAGCTGTCCCCACTAAGACTATAAGGAATAATACTTTTCCAGAATGGTATACTAAAAGAGGTGAAGGTAGTGTAGTAAAGGCTCATTTGGTAAGCTCTGAACCTATGTTCCATGGTCACAAACCAAGATTTGGGGTCATGAAACCAGAAGAGTGGTAACATAAAACATTTTATTCCGTGATGCTGTACAACGTTCAAATTTGTCTCCATATCAATATTATTTTGTCTTTGTGCACTGCCAGTAAGGCCTAAATCCAAGAACTGACTGGGTCCTTCCATCCTGCAGCTATCCTAACAGTAACAAAAATTTAAAGAGTGCCCTACTGTGACTCTAGGCAACTTATCTCAAACCATTGGAGTTGCAATGAATAATTATTGCAGGTAAAAATAACAGATGCTATAACTGGTGTCACTAGTAATGCACTATTCCACTCGTAGTTGCTGTATATGTATATGTGTTGAGTGTATAAAGTTGAGTGTGTGTTGGTACAGTGATGAACATATGGAGATGCTTGTTAAAGTTATTCACTTTCAAAAAATACCTAGAAAATAAATTCATGTACCCACTCCTATACCTTACCCTACTACTATATCTCAGAAGGAGGAAACAGGATTCATTCTTTTCTTTCTTCACTGTTATGGCTCAGGATAAATCTTTAATTGCCCTATCACCAGTCTAGGCCAGTCTACTTTCATCCTTCCTCCCATCCTTTGTCTCTATCATCGAAGACCTTGTTGTGACTTTTCATGTGAACATCCACACTATTCCGTTGTGTCCTTGTTTAATTTGCACCATTGAACTTCACTTAACTTTCATCCGCTCCTCGGGTCTATTTTGGCCCAAAACGAATTTGTTTTTTTTTTTGTAAAATGAAAATTAAATATTATGTGAATTTGAATTTTTCTGACTTTTATTTATTTACCTTCCTAAGTGTATTTCCCAAATTTCATTAAATTTCAATAATCAATGAAGGTGCAGTAAAATCTTTTAAACAAATGTTCTTCCGGTCTAAAAGGACCCCTATGCATATACTGTGTATAGTAAAGAAATCACTGTAAAGACTCACTGCTATCACATTGCAAAAATCACAGAGCGGTAAACATGCACAAACTTGTTTGATTCTAACTCTCCTAATTTGCCATTCCCTACTCTAAGTTTGCCTTATGTGTTTGTGTGAACAATTGGAATTTTGGACTGCTCTCATTATCATCTTTCAGGATACTCAGATTGTATTGTTGGTAGCTTATCATGAATATTGTGTGGATATTATAAATATTCCAATCATAAGCAGGATGTCAGATGAAGATGGTGATATTTACAGTTGTGATTCCTGTTCAGAGACTGAAGACAATGTTGAAAGAAATGAGGAATATGTTGAAAGTGAATAAGATAGTGACAATGTGACAAATTTTCAGCCTGATAATTCCTATGTTTCAAAAAATAAAATAATTTGGAGCCAGACGCCATTTCCTACTGGAAGGTTTTCTGCTGCTAATGTGATTTCTTCAAAGCCAGGCATTACTAGATATGCAGTTTCAAGAATTAGTGATACAGAATCTGCATTTCATCTACTATTTACACAACCAATGGAAAACATTGTGATAAAATATTCTAATATTGAAGGTAAGAGAGTGTTTAGTGACAGTTGGAAGCCAATAGATGCTGTGGAACTCAATTTCTTACATTGGTTTATTATTATTGGCTGGAGTTTATAAATCTAATAATGAAGCTTTGGAGAACCTATGGGATGATATAAAAGGGAGGTGCTTATTTCATGCAACCATGTCATTGAAAAGATTTAGAGAACTGAGACGAGTGATAAAATTTGATGATAGAAGCACAAGAGAAATAAGAAGAGAAAGAGATAAATTTGCTCCTATTAGAGATTTGTGGGATAAATGGGTTGAGAATTTGTCACTGTTGTTCAATTGTGGTGAAAATGTCACTGTAGATGAACAACTAATTGGATTTCATGGAAAATGCCCTTTCAGACAATACATGAAAAGTAAACCTGCAAAGTATGGACTGAAATTTTGGGTACTATGTGACAGCAGATCAAGCTATGTTTGGAACATTCAGATATATACTGGCAAATGTGCAGGTGCTCCTCCTGAAAAAAAAATCAAGCTATGAGAGTTGTACTTGACCTCTGTAAAAACCTCAGAGGAAGGAATGTGACAATGGACAACTTTTTCACAAGCTATGAACTTGCTCAACAGTTATTGAAAATTAATATGACAATGATTGGCACTGTTAGAAGAAATAGAACACATATTCCCCCAGTTCTGCTTCAAACAAAAGGACAGCCCATATACTCTTCAAAATTTGTTTTTACTCATGACATTACATTAGTTTCCTACATCCCAAAGAAAAATAAATGTGTCATACTTCAGAGCACACTACACAAGAAGCAAGAAATTGAGAATAGTGTGGAAAGAAAGCCACACATTATACTTGATTACAATGCCACCAAAGGTGGTGTTGATACATTGGACAAAATGGTGGCAAACTATTCTTGTAAAAAAAAGACAAAAAGATGGCCAATCATTGTCTTTACAAATATTCTGGATATATCAATAATAAATGCCTATATTTTGTTTACTGATGTCAATAATTCCTGGAATAATAACAAACATCATAGAAAGCGACTTTTCATAGAAACAGTTGGAGAAGAACTAATCAAACCTCATATGACCAGAAGACAACATCAGCCAAAGTCATCCTTCAGCAAAGAGTTGCTTCATAACATCAAAGAAAAATCACACCAGTCAACAACAACAAAAGCCACAAAAGCACCACAAATGCAGGCCAGAACCACAAAAGCAGGGTCAAAAGCGAGGAAGGTGCCATCTTTGCAATAAGTCTGATAAACAACACAGCATTTTGTGCGATAATTGCAAAAAATTTACATGCAAAAATCATTTGAAGAATATTTGTGCAAATTGTATTGAAAAAAAATGAGAAGGATTTATCAAAAATTATCCAAATTTATCATAATATTTTCTTTATTAGTGATTATAAATGTAGAATTACATGCATTTTATCCTGTATTTCTGTGTTCTTTACATTAAAATTTATGTGGGTCAAAATAGACCCTAAGAATCACTAATGTATACTGAACCAGAGGGAAGGATGAGGGTTAATCATTTGTTGCTAATAAATATTATTTATTTGAGTAATAATAGGTAAATCACTAATTTGATAACAAATAATAGGATTAAGAAATTTGATAAGTAATAATGAAGATATATCACTAATATTCTAAGACGTTAATAAATTCAACCAACTGCTCTCTACGAAATCCCAAGACCAAACTGTTTTTACCCAAACTGTAAAATTTTATTTTTCCTTTTTAACGTTCCATAATTTGAAGTTAAAATAATAAAAAATAATAAAAAATAGGAGGCATACACGTGAGAAGAATTAGTGCACTCTCCCCCCCCCCTGCTGGAAATGAAGTGGTAATGGATGCTGCAAAATGAACATGCCTTGGAGAAGTCTAGGTAAGGCACTTGACATGGAAGGTGTGGATGAAGCTGAATCTGTTGAAGGAAGATGTTCATTCAGATTGAAATTGGTCAGAAAAGCAGGTTTCAAATGGTCAACTGATACATTATCATGACGACCCTTGAAGTCGAGAGTAAAATATTTACCACGATGTTTCAAAACTTTATAAGGACCATCATATGGTTGATCCAAAGGATGATTATGAACACCATGGCAAACAAAAACGTGAGTTGCATCATGTAAAACAGGATAATGAAAAATTGGATGTGTGGATGACTGACAATACCCATGTGTGCCCAGGGTAGAATAGGCACACTGCATACCTGCATGTCGTAAGAGGCGACTAAAAGGGGTGACTTTTTCTTGCCCCTGATTGGATGACACCACTATTGTCATTGGCCATTACTTGTGTCCTGGACAGAATGATACCATCATGGTGGTTGTCATTGTCCTTGCATCCTTTACTGGATGACTGACTTGATCTCGGTCGATGTAGGCTCCTCACTGAGGTGACCGTAAACAAATGCCTACCCGCATGTTTGCCATGCATGGAGACCCGTGCCCCTGGGAAACGAGGATCCTGGTGGTTGAGGAGGCGTATGCCCTGCAATGTCTCTTGGCTGACAGATATCAGGGACTAGGGTTGCAACCCACATTCTCCAAAACATCACTTTTGCCACAGCATCCAGGGAAAACGGGAGGCCAAGGCAGTAGCCCGGTCTTGGTCAATCAGCTGGGGGTGCATAAGTGGTTATGCCTCCTAGGGTGACAGTAAGTGGACCGGCAGTCAACCCCGATGCCAATGGTCCGGTACTCAGGGATTATGCCACCCTAATGGTATCCTGTCCGAGTAGTCTCGACGACCCGAATGGGCGTCCCCATGTAGGGCTCCGTGTGGTGGGTAAGCCCTGTGGGCAGCAAAACATAATTATTTAAAATTATGGCAACTATAAAACAGCAGCTGGGGGCCTCTGCAAATAACCCCACCCCTCCCCCTTCTTTACTTTTACTGACTTGTGTTGAGCCGGAAGATGGCGGGCTCGGTCCCACCCAACTGAGTGGGCCAGCTGCTACTGAGCTGATGGAGACATCAGCTCTCTGGCATCTCTGGCTCAGACATCTTGCCTCTTTCACAAAATTTGAATTATACACTGTTTGCTTTTAGACATCTTTGAATTTATTCTTGATTTATTTTGGCTTTTGCCTTTTTATTTCTGTGTCTGTTTTGGCTTTTGCCGTGTGTATTGTTATGTCTGTTTTGGCTTTTGCCACTTTTACTGTTATTTCTGTGTCTGTTTTGGCTTTTGCCGCTTTTACTGTTATTTCTGTGTCTGTTTTGGCTTTTGCCGTGTGTATTGTCTGTCTGTTTTGGCTTTTGCCGTGTGTATTGTCTGTCTGTTTTGGCTTTTGCCACTTTTATTGTTGTGTATGTTTTGGCTTTTGCTGCGCTGATTATGTCTGTTTTGGCTTTTGCCATGCTGATTATGTCTGTTTTGGCTTTTGCTGTATTTATTGTTATATCTGTTCTGGCTTTTGCTGTTTTTACTTTTCTGTGTTTTTTGGCTTTTGCCTATATTTATTTGGCAATTGCCTTTTTATTGTTGCATCTTGTTATTTATTGTCATCATGGTGGGATGGCCATTTACACCCCCACCATGGTGATTGTCCTTCTGGGCCCTAATGACCTTTGTTGTCGATGGGCCCTAAAACACTACTCAACAACAACAACTCTGACTCCCTTTGTAGGTCGGGACACTGATCCACACCTCTACTGGTATTTAGGGTGCAATGGGGTTCGGCCACAATGTGGAAGTCTCCGAATTTCTGCATTTTTAGCAATGCCTCAATCTGGTGAGGGGCAGATGCCTTTACCAACAAGGTGCTACTGCAAAGTTTCTTGACCAAGGTCACATCACCAGCAACGCCCTTAATGGCTTTGGCAATAATTAAAGGCGACGCCTTCCTCAAGCTGCACCATTCTCCCCAGATATGGAAAGAAACCCGATAGGATAGGAAGAAGGGGTGGAAGTGGATTTAGCTGCCCCTAAGACCAGCTTAGATGCAGGAACATGCTTCACATTGGCAGTGGAGCCCTGCACCTGAGGTGCATCAAAGGTGCAACAACGGTCGTTACCTCTTGTTAAGAGCAGGTGCAGATGAAGTATATGGCACAGAGTCGTTCCGGGATCCAGATCACTTACTGGGGAATGTAGTCTCTTACTTGGAGCACTACTTGCTTCCATTGGCTTAGTGGCGAGTGGCCCACTCAGTTGGATGGAACCATGGCGTCATCTTCCAGCACAACACAAGAACAAGTCCCAGACAGAAAAGAAGAAGACAAAGGGGTGAGGTTATTTGATGAGGCCCACAGCCTCTGATTTACTGCCATACTTTGGGGTGTCTACAATTCAACGCCTGCATTCCTCACCCACCACAGAGCCCAACAAGGGTATGTCTATTCGGGTCACCAATGTTGCTCAGACAGGATACCATTGGGGAGGCATAATCCCCGAGTAGCAGACCAAAGGTATCGGGGTTGACTGCTGGTCCACTTACAGTAACCCAAGGGGCATATATCTATGCACCCCTGGCCCCCTGACTACCAGTCAGGTGACCAAGTGCACACATACATGCACCCCTGGCCATTGACCAAGACCAGGTTTCCACCTTAGCCACCCGTTTTCCCTCGAAGCTGTGGCCAAAGTGAAGTATTGGAGACTATATGCCGCAACTTAAGCCCTCGATGGCTGTGAGCCACCTAAACAGTGTGGAGTGGCCCAGAGACATTGCAGAGCATATGCCTCCTGAATCCCCAGGATCTACTTTTCCCAAAGGTATGGGTCTCCACATTCGGCTAACACGAGGGTAGGCGTTTTTTTATGGTCACCTCAGTGAGGACCCTACACGAACCGAGAACACGTAAACAACCACAACTGCGGTTTTATCCAGGTGAAAACAAGAAGTGAAATCCACGATGGTGGTTTCGTCCAGTCTATGTCTCGAGAACCTTGTGCGCCTATTCTACCCCAGGCACACAGGGGATTTGGTCGGTGGGAGTTATTTTATTTCACTCCTTCCCTAGGCACCTTTCCATGGCTGACTAAATCGCCATCCCCCAAACACACTGTGGGGATTCCCCTATATGCCACCTGGAGACGTGCCAACAGCAGTTTACTCTGCTCATATATACATGCTCAGCTAATATATACAGCTGGTGAAGGCGGGGAGCCACGAATTGCATTGGACACACCAGTTCTTGTCTGATCACTGAAGTTAAGCAGCGCAACTCCAGCTAGTACTGGCATGAGTGGCCGCTTGGGAAAACTGGGTACTGCTAATACCCAAAAATCGTCACATTAGTGCAGTCTCTGCATAAGAACTATGCTGTGGACGGGGCTCTAATGACCTTGTAGTTGAAGGGCCCTAAAACACCAACAAATTAAATTAAATGGTGAAGGGGGACAGAATGGGGTGGGTATAGTATTAGATAGGGAGCTACAACAAGGGGTCACACTGTAAAACGCATTAATAGCAGGCTACTGTTGGTTACAGTGGTTTGGCAAGGAGTAGTGCTGCACCTCATCAGTGCATATGCCCCCAGGCAGGTCTCGATGAATCCACAAAGATGGGTTTCCAAACAGAATTTGAGTACTTGGTGCAGTCTCTGAAGACTGAGATAGGGCAATGTCAAGGGAATGAGTGCCTGGTTATTGATGTGGACTTTAATGGCCATGTGGGCATTGATAACCAGGGTTAAGGGGAGGTCCATGGGGGATGGGGGTATGGAACAGTTAGCACAAATGGACAGCAAATCCTCAACACAGCAAATGCACTAGGCCTTACATTGGCAAATACCTGATTTAGGAAGAGGGACAAGCACATAATCACATTTCAGTCACCACAAGGGATGTCACAGATAGATTTCTTTATGGTTAGGGGGAGGCATAGATCAGAGGTCTGTGATTGCTGGGCACTCTGCTGTGAAAATTTTCCAAAGGGACTGTGGCCATAGGCTACTTTTGATACAAATCTTAGTGAAGGCAGCAGGCAAGGCACATTTCTGGAAAGCAGAGCAGGTCATCAGGTAGTGGAAACTACCTGCCAAAACTGATGAATTTACAGTATACAAGAAGCACACAGGCAGGTAAAATGGGATTGGGAAGGGACAGCTGATGCCATGTAGGACAGGGTGGCCAGAGAAATTAGAACTTGTGGGAAAGCAATTTTAGGACAGGGCAGAGCAGGAGGCACATTCCAGGGAAACAGGCAGACATGGTGTTGCGATGATGAGGTAGAAGCAGCCATCAAGGAAAAGAAGGCTGGTTTCCACAGGTGGCAGGAGACAGTGGACCAGGAGTCAAAGACCAAATATAGGCAGGCCAAGACCACTGCTAGGAGGATCATTGCCCTGGCCAAGCACCAGAAAGGACAAAGGAAGGGGAGAGGGAAGTTTCCAAACTGGGCAAGGCTAGAGACAGGGCAGCTAAAGATACATCATGATACATCAAGGCTGTGAAGCGGTAGGCCCAGACAGAACCCCCATCCAAGTATGGCATAGCCTAGGGACGACAGGTACCAGGTGGTTAGGGAAACAGAGTGGAGATAAAATGCCATCTGCATGGTGGGAGAGCTGGATAGTACAACTCTTCAAAGGCAAAGGGGATGTCCAGGATTGCAGTAATTATAGGGGTATTAAGCTAATGAGCCATTCCATGAAACTCTGGGAGATAGTAATGGAACGTCGCCTTTGGGATAGAACTAGTGTCTATAGAAATCAGTTTGGATTTATGCCAGGTAGGTCCACAATGGAGCCAATCTTCATTCTGAGGCAGATCATAGAAAAGAGTAGGGCAGCAAAGAAAGACCTCCATACCATCTTAATCGATCTGGAGAAGGCGTTTGACGGTGTCCAACGACAGGTAGTTTGGGAAGTATTACAAAAAAGTATTTCATTAGAATAATCCAGGATATGTATGATGGCTCCACAGCCAGGGTAAGGACACCTTGGGGGAATACACAGGGGGCTTCCCATTGAAAGTTGGTGGGCACAAAGGTTCTGCACTTAGTCCATACCTTTTAATCCTGGTTTGGACGAACTGCTTACAGGGGTAGGAGATTGGTCCCCTCAGTGCCTGCAGAGAACAGATAGAGAAGGGACTAAATGATGCTAGACAAATGATAGAAAAGGATGGGCTAAAGATTAACATGAAGAAGACAGAGTATTTAGCTTTCAATTGGGAAGGACAGGGAAATAGCAGCGACGTGCGTTCAAGGGGCGAACTGGTGAAAAAGGTGCAAGGTACTTAGGATCCACGTTCCAAAGCAATGGGGAGATAGACTCGGATGTCACTCATAGAATCAATGGGGGTGGCTGAAATGGAAACAGACAAGTGGCGTTCTGTGACATGGGGGGGTCCCAATCAATTTGAAAGGGAATTTCTACAGAACAGTGGTTAGGCCATCTATGCTCTATGGAGCAGTGCTCTATGGAGCAGCCCTACATGGGGACGCCGTGCTGGGCAGTGAGGAAGAGCCACGTGAATACAATACAAGTAGCCAAGATGCGTATGCTGTGGTATATGAGTGGCGTGTCTAGAATTTTGGGGGTAGTGGACATCGCCAAAGAAAATGAGGGAGAATAGGCTGAGGTGGTATGGACATGTCATGAGAAGAGGAGCTACTCAGGCGTATCTCAGGAATGCAGGTGGTTGGTAGCACCCAAGGTAGGGGGAAACCAAAGCAGACGTGGGAACAGGTGGTCCACAAAGACATGGGAGTGTGTGGAGTGGACAGGGACATGGTGAGAAATAGACGGGAGTGGAGGGCTGTAACCCGCAGACCCGACCCCGCCACAGGGGGGATAAGGGTATGATGAGGTTAATAGTGTATGTGTTGCAAAAGAATATAGTTTTAAGTATGCATGAAAGTGCTGAGTTAGATAAAGAAAAAATACTCTTTAATATTTTCAAAAGGCAATATTAAGGAGGCTCTCCATAATATGCACCCTCAATAATATTACGTAGTTTTTCTTTCCCATAGGGGCAATATTATGGAGGTCCTACTGTATATATAAAAGATAATTCACACCTGCACCTTTCTTTGCAGTGCATATGTGCTCTGCAGAAAAAATCAAATTGTTAAGCATTGTAGTGGATATGTTGAGGTAGACCCTGGACACTGGCTTGTGACAACGGCGTACTTGGGACAATGGTGACAGACGAATTGAAATGCCAATGCCTCAAAATGAAATGGATTATTTTATAAGCAATGTTCAATCGTTAACTTGTATAAGGGGAAACATTTCTAGAATGTGTACCCTAATTTTAACTTTAAAATACTGTAACGTTAACTATTCTGTTATTGCCAGACTTTAATGTTGAATATTGTAATGTGTCTTGTACTTCCATTAACTTGTTCAATAATCGGAAAATTGGAAATTAATCTTTATACTATGATGATGAGCATTTCATGTTTACTAAATGAGTAGGTGTTTACTGATGTTTCAGGGTGCAAGTTACATTACAAAGACAAATGTAACCTTCAACAGAGTGTAAACGTTATTTGCCTGTCAGAGTAAATATTATTCAAATTCAACCATTGTTCTTCATATTGTGGGAAAAGAAAAATACGGTTAATATAATTTTGCTGTACAAGTATTTTTAATACCTGCAAGGTCATTCTGGAATTGTTTTTCAATTTTTCCTGTAAGTTTATATGTTCATATCGCTTAGCGCAGGCATAGGCAATCTGTCTCAGTTCGGGGGCCAAGAGGCACACTCTGAGTCAACAGTCAGGCCGTAACTAGTAAATGAATAAAAAGCCCAACACAAGATATGTGTCGTCTCCTGACTTAAATTAGTTGCTCCCACCGAGGTGGTTGGGACAGGGACGACGATTTTGAGGTTCAAGCACCATTGTGGGTGTTATAGTAAGGGTAGGTCTAGAGTGTGCATAACAATATCCAAGGAAATCTAGTTCCACAGAGGCCTTATTGCTTGAAGTTAAAAGAGTATAATTTTTATTCTCATAATATTCTAGATTAATCGAGCATAAACTTTTAGGAAGCACAAGGTGTTACTTTTGTCAACAATGGTGTAATTTCTGGTTCAATCATTAATACCTCCACTACAATCACTTACATTGACTCTTCCTTCTTCCTTCAAATTGGTCTGGCTCCCTCCAAAAGCATTCAGATACAGGGTTAGCAAGATTACAATAATAATATTTCAATAAAAGTGAATATGCTTTATTGGATCCAACCATGCAAACAAAACAACAAAAAAAAATATATATAGGGATTAATATATGGTATAAAGATATGTGATTTGCAAGGTCTATAATGCTCATAAAAATTCCAATCCCTGAATTAGCAATAAGCAAGGTGAACCATAACCTTCTTGGGGGGTTTACATTGAAATTAGGGATCTATTGTTCAGTGGTGTACATTTTCTCTAGGGTTGCAATGCAATTCAACAACAAGGGATCTAGATTACTCAAACTAAATTGGTATCCATCTGAAACGAATAAAACATGATGGTGTTTTGGCATAAAAATTATTCATGACTTGGAGTTTTTATTTCAATGAGAAACAAATTGTCAAATCCGAATGGCATGGTAAACACGTTCTAAGTTCTATTAGAATCTTCCTATTTTCTTCTTTTTCTTCTTTCCTCTCTCTAGGTATATGATCCTTGTGGAAATCGGATTAAGATTCTGCAGTACCATAGGTACTTTAAAGGGGGAAGTTAAGGAAAACATTGTTCCTACCTCTGGCTCCAACAATTGACTTTGCAGTCTTGTCACACTGCTCCACGTTGTCAAGTGAAATAGAAATGGCCGCCATCGTTTGATCACACGTTGTACAGAGTAATTTTTGTAAGTTCCTTTGTTTTTCTTTCAGTTCCTTTTAGTTTTTCTTTTGAAGAATGCTGCTTATTTTAGTTCAAAGAGAGCAATCTTGAGGCGCTGATTCACTTAGTCCTTTCTTGGGAATTACAGTCCACACGTTGTAAGATGAAGTCGGTCAGTATTTATTTTCTTTAATTTTTCGTTTGTTGTTTTTAGTTCTCTGTTTTTTCTTCTCCCTGTCTTCCTTTTCCATAAGAAAAATTTTTTCTTTTCTCGTTGTCTTCCTCCTATATATACCTTCTCCTTGAGGGCGTTACATTTTTAATATTGGGTTACCATCTCAATTTTTCTAGGAAGAAGGATTGTTTTTTATTTGATTTGTTTGTTTGTTTGTGGGTTGAGGTGTAAGCCAGGCAGCCATAACAGGTTAACCCCTTAGGAGGCTGCCCACAGGAGATGAGGAGGTAGGTGAAAGGAGGAGGAATAGGGTTAATTTGCAGCACCCAACGTTCTTTACAAACCACCCAAGTTGGTATTGACGTGGGTGTGCGCTGCTTAACTTCAGTGATCTAACGGGAACTGGTGTGTCCAACGCAACTTGGCCGCACAACGCAACGGTTATTGCTTTCCTTAGTCGGGGGATTAATTGTTTGATGGCTGGGGTAATTTAAGTATTTACTATTTATTTTTCTTTTGTTTTTATTTCTAGGCTTTCGGAAGTTTTTCTTTTCTCATGGGTATCAGGTTTCGGACATGTCAGGGACATTGGAGGGCGGTTTCTTGATGGTAAGTTATTTTATTATATCTACTCTTTCTTTTTTATTTTCTTTTGCTGTTTACTTCTATTTCCCTCTTTGTAATGGTTCCTACACTTTTTTCTTTTCTAGGTCACAGGGCAAGCATGAGTTTTGGACTTGTAATTTGACTGGTGAAACCAATTGTACTGTCCAATAGAAATAAAAAGAGATCTTCTATTCTTTTTCCTCCCTTCTTTATTGAATTTTTCCCCTCTTACTGTTATGCAACATAACATATGAATGTGGACATTGGCCTTATTTTTGAACTGTGAAACTTTGCTAAGGCGGATCGTGGGCCCAGATCAACATAAGTAGTGGGCTGGTGGGTTGCAAAATGTTAGTATGTTATGCCAACGGGTTGGGGAGTCGGCCAAGCAGCCATAACGGGCCCGAAACTGTGGAGGCTGCTCTCTGGTGAGGGGAGGAAAGAGCGGAGGATGTAGGAGAGGGGAAATTAGCAGCACCAAATGTTCCAAACCAACCACCTATTTTGCTACTAACTTGGGTTGCATTGCTTAACTTCAGTGATTGGGTAGATGAGGAAAAATTTCCAGGTGTAGCACCTCGCGAATTTCGTATGGTTTCACAAGAATACCATACCCGATTCCAGTTAAGAATAGTTTTTGTCCTCTTAACCGTCAAACGACTAGTCTATGTTATTTGAGACATCTACAGTCTTTATTTGCACATATGTTCTCTGAATCACCTTTGACACAATTTCACACGTCATATACCCTCCTACCCACTCTCGAGGCCACATGAACCACGTTTTTCTACAAGAACAGTTGCCAGAACGTATTGCAAACATCCCACGTCAAATTCGCCAACAGATGGGGTTTCAGCAGGATGGAGCCCCAGCACAGTTTACCTTGAATGTCTGAGCTCACCCTAATGCCACCTTTGGGAACTGCTAGATTGGTAGAGGAGGACCTGTTCCTTGGCCACCACCATAACCTGATTTTGCACCAATTGATTATTTTCTGTGGGGACCCCTATCAACTCTGCTGAGGATATTGTGGTCAGAATTGCAGTTGTTTCTGGAGATGTATGGGCCATTGCAGGGATCTTTGTAGGGAGCAGCAAGTTGTGTTGGACACACCAGTTCTCGTCTGATCACTGAAGTTAAGCAACGCAAGCCCAGTTAGTACTGACATGGGTGATCGCTCGGGAACGCTGGGTACTGCTAATACCCAATAATCATTGCATTAGTGTAGTGTCTGTGCAGTATATGCATTAGAACTATACAGTGGACGGGTCTCTAATGACCTTGTAGGTGATGGGACCTTAAACTCCAACAAACAACAAAAATCAAGGGATCTTTGAAAGAGTTAGACAATCACTGAATAGACGTTGTGCAGCATCCATAACTGCACATGGTAACCGCTTGTGGAAACTTTGCATGAAAACTGACTATGTCTACCAACACCTTATTTTGATTGCCATTTGTTAAGGCTTGACTTTGGACCCTACATTCCTATGCTAAAAATGGTTAGTTTGGCACCCTCTGAAATACGTTTTCTTGCCAAGTTCATGGACTCCCTGTATTCATAAGGTGTCTTCAGTCCATAAGAAAAACCTCTAATTCCTTGAAAGGGAGAGACGATTTCATTCTTCATAGGGACCCGAACTGTCTAGACAGAGTACAGTCAAAATCGTTTATAATCGGATACAACGTACAATCAGATTTAACGAAGAAAATAGTGAGAACCATGAAAAGCAATACAAAAAAAGCATTAATGTTGCTTACAACGAACACATTGGTTAGAACGTACAAATCGAGTAGAGAAAACACATTTCTAGGGACAGTTTTTCAGCTGAGTTCTGTCTTTGTCCTTGACATCATGCAATGACAATAATTCTCCGTCAAGAAACAGGACATTAGAACAGAAATGGCGAAGGGGAGAGGGGCTGAGGTGAACAGGAAGAAAACAGAGAACTTAGCTTTCAGTTGAGGCGGCCAGAACCAAGGAGGTGTAGTTCGTTGTGGCAATGAGGTAATACCAGCAGTATTTCGGTATCTAGGTATCTAGGATCAGTGTTCCAGGGTAATGGGGAAATAAGTCCCACGTTACCCATAGAATCAATGTGGGATTGCTGAAGTGGAGACAGGCAAGTGGTGTGCTGTATGACTGCTGAGTCCCAATTAAGTTGAAAGGTAAATTTTACAAAACTGTGGTTAGGCCTGCTATGCGATATGGAACGGAATTTTTGGTAGTAAGGAAAATTCACAAGAGGAGAAAGCAAGTGGCCGAGATGTGAATGCTGCATTATATGAGCGGGGTGACATATGCTGACAGAGTCTGCAACATGTACATTAGAGGAAGCTGGGGGTTGGGAAACATCAAAGAGAAGATGTGAGAAAATAGTTTGAGATGATATGAGCATGTGATGCGAAAGGGAATGGAGGAGCTTACATGGTATACCCATATAGAGTGCCGTTGCTTCAACCGAGTAGGTTGGTCATTCTTGTGCTCCATGTTATCTGTTGGGTTTTTGGTTTCTTTTTGTTACCTTATTCACAGTACCATTTTCTTAAATGCCTTACATATGGTTGCTGCTGTCAGATGTATCCTGTATCTGCGGAGGACTCATGCCGAGTGAAGATGCAGCTGAATTGTCATTATTAGTTCCCACCTATAAATGTGGACAATGCCAAGTTGCTAGAGATGAAAATTCGCCTGTTAAGACACTGCACAGTGGTCTGAAATCATGTTTTAGTGGGACATGTGTAATAGTGCAATGAAGTAAGCTTAACATGAAGTTTAGTTGTAAATTTTTGAACACAATATAATTTTTTAATTCTGAATACAATGTTTTTTCAAGTTTCAAACTAGTACATTGAAGTTGGGGAACCTTACACAACATCAAAGATCTGATTCCCTGCCTGATGAATCCACATACTCTTTGTCATTGTCAGAACCTTGTTGGAAAATAGGGAGATTTTATTTTTCAAATCATCTTCTGGTAAATTTGGTACCCTGGATTCAATGTTGTGTCTCATTTCGTTTCTTGCAAAGACAGTATTAGCTAGTGAAAGGAAGAGAAGAGAAATTCAGTGAAGAGAAAATCAAATAACTGCCAGCGATGTGTGGCACTTGTGGACAGGGTGACCACTCCCCTGAGCCATGTAAGACTGCACCTCTCTGCATAAACTGTAAAGGCAACCACCCCGCCTCTTCTTGGGATTGCCCCACTTGGCTGCAGGAACGTGCAGGATCAGTTTTATGGATGCATGGTGGCTGATAGCCTTGCCAGGGACCTCCAGTCGTGGAGTGTCCTATGCAGGTGCTGCGAAGGCAGCTGCTGTGTCCTCTGTCTGTACCCAGACGGACACCCTACCTCAGCTCCCCCCTCTCATCCATTTAACGCCCTCTCGGGCCCGTGGGGTCCATGGGGTGCCGGTCTGTGCAAGCATTGGCTGCCAGATGGACCCCGATTCCAATTCCATGGCTTCTTCCGGCTCCACCACCACCTCTAACCCATGCATGGGCCCCCCAATAATGGCGGTGCCAGCTTCTTTGGAGGCCCCAGATGCAACTCATCAAAGAGAGGCATCTCTCTTGAAGGCCTCCCTCCCTGTCCCAGCCCAGCCGACCTCCTCCACGGCAGGGGTTGTGGGTGAGACATGAGCAAAGAAAGTAGGGACACCCCCCACTACTACCGTGGGGCGGGTGTCCTTGGTTTGCCCGCCCAAGATCTCTGGCCAACGGCAGAGAGCACGGGGTGGTTTCATTCCCAAACTGGGGCAAGATGGGTATTCCTCCTTCGAGACGGAGGAGGACAAACCAATTGAAGGCGTCCCTCCCTTTTCTGCAGTAGGATGGAGAAAAGGGAGGAATAGAAACAAACCGCCTAAGTCCACCTGATGGTAAATTTCCAATAATGGAACTGTCGAGGGTTTTCCCACAAGAGGGACGAGATCGTACTGCTGATCTCGAGGCACAACCCTGTCTGCATCTCCCTCCAGGAGATCCTGTGTCGCAGTGATACCACACTGTATATGCAGACACCCGGCAGCAATTGTTTGTTTGTTTGTTATGGTTTTAGGGCCCATCAACTACAATGGTCATTAGGGCCCAAAAAGACAACCATCATGGTGGGGGTGTAAATGGCTTTCCCACAATGATGGCAATAAATAAGGGAAAAAGCCCACTAAAACTAACACATACAGAAAGCAATAGCCAAATAAATAGCAAAGAATAATAATAGGCAAAAGCCGAAACCAGAAATAAAAGTAAAATCCACAAAAACGAGACAGACATAAGAATAAAAGTGGCAAAAGCCAAAACAGTCATAACAACAAACACGGCAAAAGCCAAAACAGACGCAGCAATAAAAAGGCAAAAGCCAAAATAATTCCAGAATAAATTCAAAGATGTCAAAAACAAACCGTGTAACAAGCGAGCTCTCAACCCCCTGGGGGTTATCCCCAAGTGAGGCAGAGAGCTCCTGACTGACTCCTAGTCGCCATCTCACTTCGCAGTATCTCTCACAGTGACTAAAGATATGCGCCAGTGTGAGAGGCTCCCAACAGAAGTCACACCATAGCTGTTCCTCACGCCGTAAAATGTAGGAGTGGGTGAGGAATGTGTGACCGATCCGAAGCCGAGCAAGCACGACTAGCGGCACAAGGACCCCCAGTGCTCTTGGGTGTCCTTCAGTGTGCAGAGTTTGTTGGTGGTCTCTGAAAAACCACTGGGCCCTCCATTGTTCATGGACGGCCCACCGCACCATCGAAAGAGCATCGGAGGAGGGGACAGCAGTGTTAAGGGATATCTGGCTAGTGGGCCACCTGACGGGCATGGGCATCCGCCCTCTCATTGCCCATGATGCCAACATGCCCCAGGACCCACATGAACAACACTGTCTTGCCCTGCTTATGAATCACAAGCAGCAACCTGTGTACACCCTGGATGATGGCATGTCTGCCATATAGGGTGTGCAACAGCTGAAGGGAGCATAAGGAGTCAGTCGCAATAACAAAGTGTCTCTCATTCAATACTTGGTTGAGCTCCAGTGCCCTGTGCAGAGCTGTGAGTTCTGCAGTTAAGACACTGGCGACGCGTGGAAGGCGGCCCCCTATGAGATGGCCAGTTGTAAAGACTAACCAACCCACTGAGGAGCCATCCTTCGACCCATCCGTGTAAATAAAAACATGGCCTCGATAGGTCCAAGAGAGGCGTCCAAACTCTTGTTGGTATACTGACCTATCGGTACTGGTTTTGGGTAAGGCTGCAAGCAATAAATTGAAACTTGGCTCTGGCACTGTCCAGGGTGGCACAGAGGCCGGCAGTACAGGCTGCACCTTAGGCAGAGTCACACCCAGGCCGGTAAGACCGTCCAGCCACCGCTCACCGAAAGGAGGGGGAACCCCCGGCGGCGGTCGAATGGCCATCTTATAGCATTACTAAAGACGGCCGGGTGTGTAGGGTGCTGTGGCTGACCTTTCAGCCGCAAAATATATGCAGCTGCAAGGTACTGCCACCGCACAGTCAGTGGTGATTCACCAGTCTCAGTATAAAGGCTGAGTGCTGGACTTGTGCAGAACGCCCCAATAGACACCCGGATGCCAGCGTGATGAACACTGTCCAGCATCCGGAGAGTAGATGGAGCGGCCAGGCCGTATACGCTGCAGCCATAATCGAGACGGGATCGAACGAGTGACCGGTAGAGTCGTAGCATCACCGTTCGATCTGCCCCAAAACCAGTTCCCTGCAGGCACCGCAGAATATTCAGGGACTGAAGGCACTTAGCCTTCAGCTCCTTGAAGTGCGGGACCCATGTCAGACGGCTGTCAAAACGGAGACCAAGGGGGAGGAGGCGGCCATTCAAAGTAAGCTGAGGCTCAGGCATGACCATTGTTTTGTCAGGGGAGAACTTATAGCCACGTGAAGTGGCGAACTCGTTGGCACTATTGAGTGCCAGTTGCAGCTGACGCTCAATGCTGTGCATCGTGGCAGCCCGGTACCTGATAGAAAAGTCGTCCACAAAGAGGGACGACTTTACCGGGGGTGAATGGAGGATGGTAGGCCATTCACTGCAACAGCAAAGAGCGTCACACTCAAGACGCTCCCCTGCTGGAGACCATTCTCCTGCAGGAAGGCCGAGGAGAAGGTCCATGCACTCTGAAGGTCCGTTCGGACAAAAAGCTATGGAGGAAGAGGGGCAGATTACCCCTGAGCCCCCACTGGTGCAAGGTCTCCAGTAAACCATGGCGCCATGTGGTATCATATGCCTTCTCCACATCAAAGAAGACAGCCACTAAGTGCTGTCTGTGGAGGAAAACCTCACGAAGTCCAGTGAGATCAGATGATCCACTGAAGACCTGCCAGCACGAAAGCCACATTGGGCATTGGCCAGAAGGTTGTGCCGTTCCAGATACCACACCAGGCGCCAATTCACCATGCGTTCCATGGTTTTGCAAAGACAGCTCGTCAGTAAAATGGGTCTGTAATTTTCTGGAAGGCTACTATCCTTCCGGGGTTTTTGGAGTGGGATTATAGTAGCCTCTCACCAACCTGCAGGGATTTCATGATGCTGCCAGATGTAATTGAGTACCTCAAGGAGGTATCTAACGCCTTTCTCTGGTAGTTGTTGTAGCATTTGATAGTGGATGCTATCTGGTCCAGGGGCAGTATCCCTGGCTCTTGCTAGAGCTGCCTTAAGTGGGTGGCGTTCTGCTGCTTGTTTAGACTGCATAAATGCTGCCGTGTAGTGCTGGGAACTGGAGACGACTGCAAACGTTCTTCCCAGTTCCTCAGCCACTTCACACATCAGAAGGCAATGTCTCCCTTGTACAAGGAGACCGGAGCCACACGATGGTAAATATCTGCCTTGGATCTTCCTCAGCTTTTCCCAGACTTTGATTGGAGGGTGTGTGACGGGTAAGTGAGGAGATGTACTGATTCCATGAGGAGCGTTTGGCCTCCGTGATCACCCATCGGGCATATGCCCGGGCTCGGAGATAGTTGATACTATTGCCCTCAGTAGAACGAGATTGGAAGCAGCAAAGGGCTCGTCAGCAAGCCCGAATTGCACTCCCACAATCCTCCGTAGACCATGGCACCCTTGCTCGTGGTGGGTTACACGAGCTCTGGGGGATGGATGCCAATGCTGCCCCGACCACCACTTCTTTGAAGTGACTCACTAGGTCGTTTACGCCATCAAAATCACACAGTGGGTGAAAGTAGATATGGTTTGCGAACTCCTCCCAGGCCGCCTGACGCAGACACCACCATGGTGGGTGCTGGGGTAATGCCCCAACTCCACTGCTAATCTTGATGGGGAAGTGATCACTTCCAGGAGGGTCTGACAAGACCTCCCACTGCAAACCTGGTGCCAACCCAGGAGAGCAGATGGAAAAGTCTATGCATGACAGGCCACCAGTGGCAGTCATCATATGTGTGGGGGCACCTGTGTTGAGAACAATCAGGCCATTGTGTGACACCCATTGTTCCACAAGGCTCCCTCGGGGATTGTGACTGTCCGAGCCCCATTGGGGATTATGGGCATTAAAATCACCCATAATCAAGAAGGGTCTTGGAAGCTGGGCGCTGAGGGAGTCGAGGTCAGCCCATGGGATATCAATGCCAGGTGGCATGTAGAGGGAACATAGAGTGGTGGGCACAGCCAGCTTCAATGAGACCGCCACTGCTTGCAGAGGCGTCTGCAGAGCCACTGGCACATGCATGCACCCATTCCGGATAATGATAGCCACCCCTCCCACGGGGTGGCTTCCTTGCTGCCGGGTGTCTGCATATACAGTGTATCCCCGTAACGACATGGGGGTATCACTTCGACACAGGATCTCCTGGAGGGAGATGCAGACGGGGTTGTGCCTCGAGATCATCGGTTTGATCTTGTCCCTCTTGTGGGAAAACCCTCGACAGTTCCATTGTAGGAAATTTACCATCAAGTGGACTTAGGCGGCTTGTTTCTATTCCTCCCTTTTCTCCGTCCCACTGCAGAAAAGGGAGGGACGCCTTCAATTGGTTCCTCCTCCTCCATCTCGAAGGAGGAATCCCCATTGTGCCCCACTTTGGGCATGAAACCACCCTGTGCTCTCTGCCGTTGGCCAGTGAGCTTGGGTGTAACGAACCAAGGACACACGGCCCACGGCAGTAGTGGGGGGTGTCCCTACTATCTTTCCTCCTGTCACACCCACCGCCCCCTCCGTGGAGGAGGTTGGCTGGGCTGGGACAGGGAGGGAGGCCTTTAAGGGAGATGTCTCTCTCAAATGAGTGGCATCTGCGGCCTCCAAAGAAGCTGGCACCGCCATTATTGGGGGCCCATGCTTGGGCCAGAGGCAGCGGTGGAGCCGGAAGAAGCCATGGAAATGGGGTCGGGGTCCATCTGGCAGCCAATGCTTGCACAGACTGGCACCCCATGGACCCCACGGGCCCGAGAAGGCATCAAACGAATGAGATGGGGGAGCTGAGGTAGTGTGTCCGTCTGGGTGCAGACAGATGTCACAGCAGCTGCTTCGGCAGCACCTGCATAGGACACCCCACGACTGGCGGTCCCTGGCAAGGCTAGCAGCCGCCACGCATCCAGAAAACTGATACCCTTCTGGACATGCCGCTCCTGGATTGCGCGTTCCTGCAGCCAAGTAGGTCAATCCTGAGAAGAGACGGTGTGGTTGCCCTTACAGTTTATGCAGAGAGGTGCAGTCTTACATGCCTCGGGGGAGTGGTCACCCAGTCCACAAGTGCCACACATGGCCTTGGCAGAACACGAATTCTGTCCATGGCCATATCGCTGGCACCTGAATCACCGAAGCGGGCTCGGGATGAAGGCACGGACAGGCAAGCGGAGGTAGCCAGCCATGATGTACTCTGGCACCTTGGGCCTACCAAAGGTCAGCACCAAGGTGTCAGATAGGCGGGATTCTCCATCCCGTCGGACCAAGGTGCAGCGGACAAGCCACCACACCTCTTCTGATTCCCCGCATAGGTCAGGGCACCGCACCACACCTCGACTGGTGTTTAAGATGCGATGGGGTTCAAACCACAATGGGGATGTCACGGAGCTTTCGCATGTTTAATAATGCTTCGGTCTGGTGGGGGGCAGATGCCTCCACCAACAAGGTGCCATTGTGCAGTTTCTTGACCGAGGTCACGTCACCGGCAATGCCCTTAATGGCTTTGGCGATAAGGAAGGGCGACGCCTTCCCCAAGGCTGCACCATCCTCCCCAGAGATGGAAATAAACCAGGGAGGATAGGAAGAAGGTATGGATGGTTGTTGGACTGCACCTAAAATCTTAGATGCAGGAACATGCTTTGCATCGGCGGTGGAACCCTGCACCTTACGGCTAAGAGGTCGTTGCCTCTTGTTAAGGGCAGGTGCCGATGCCATAGACGTCACAGGTTCGTTCCCTGATCCAGTTGACCTACTGGGGGAACACGGCCTCTTTGTTGGAGCAGCACATGTCTCCATCAGCTCAGTGGCAGCTGGCCCACACAGTTGGGTGGGACCGAGCCCACCATCTTCCAGCTCAACACAAGTCACTAAAGAAGAAGGGGGAGGGGTGGGGTTACTTGATGAGGCTCCCAGCCTCGGGTTTAAAGTTGCCATAATTTGAGAGAATTATTTGTTCACTGCCCGCAGGTTTTACCCACCACACAGAGCCCTACGAGGGGACGCCCATTTGGGTCGCCGAGATTCCTCGGGCAGTATACCGTTAGGGTGGCATAATCCCTGCGTACCGGACCATTGGCATCAGGGTTGACTGCCGGTCCACTGACAGTCACCCTAGGAGGCATATCCACTTATGCACCCCATATATCCCACATATCCACTTATGCTGCCTTGGCCTCCCGTTTTCCCTGGAAGCTGTGGCCAAAGTGATGTTTTGGAGACTGTGGATCGCAACCCTATTCCCCGATGTCTGTCAGCCACCTCACCAGTGTGGAGTGGCCAAGAGACATCGCAGGGCATATGCCTCCTCAACCACCAGGATCCGCTTTTCCCAGGGGTGTGGGTCTCCACGCACGGCAAACACGCGGGTAGGCGTTTGTTTACGGTCACCTCAGTGAGGAGCCTACATCGACCGAGAACAAGTCAGACCGAACGCTTAAACAACCACGATGTTGGTATCGTCCTGTCCAGAACACATAATAGACAAAGACGATAGTGGTGTTGTCCAGTCAGGGGCAAGAAAAAGTCACCCCTTTTTGTCGCCTGTTACGACATGCAGGTATGCAGTGTGCCTATTCTACCCCAGGCACACACGGGTACCCGGCAGCAAGGAAGCCACCCTGTGGGAGGGGTGGCTATCCTTATCCGGAATGGGTGCATGCATGCGCCAGTGGCTTTGCAGACGCCTCTGCAGGGAGTGGCGGTCTCATTGCAATTGGAAGTGCCCACCACTCTATGTTCCCTCTACATGCCTCCTGGGATTGATATCCCATGTGCAGACCTCACCTACCTCAGTGCCCAGCTTCCAAGACCCTTCTTGATTATAGGTGATTTTAATGCCCATAATCCTCTATGGGGCTCGGACAGTAATAACCCCCCATGGGCGACTTGTGGAACAATGGGTGTCACATAATGGCCTCATTGTTCTAAACACAGGTATCTCCACACATGTCATGACTGCCACTGGTGGTCTCTCATGTATAGACCTGTCCATCTGCTCTCCTGGGTTGGCTCCAGGTTTGCAGTGGTCCAGGTTGGAATTGATCACTTCCCCATCAAGATTAGCAGTGGAGATGGGGCATTACCCCAACACCCACAACGGTGGTGTGTGCATCGGGCGGACTGGGAGAAGTTCACCCGTCATATCTACTTTTGCCCACTGTGTGATTTTGATGGGGTCAACGACCTAGTGAGTCACTTCACAAAGGTGGTGGTCGGGGCGGCATTTTCATCTATCCCCCTGAGCTCGTGTAACCCACTACGAGCAAGGGTGCCATGGTGGACGGAGGATTGTCGGAGTGCAATTCGGGCTTGCTGATGAGCCCTTTCGCTGCTTCCAATCTCGTCCTACTTAGGCAAACCGTATTGACTATCTCCGAGCCCGGGCATATGCACGACGGGTGATCATGGAGGATAAACGATCCTCATGGAGTCAGTACGTCTCCTCACTCACCCATCACACGCCCTCCAAGAAAGTGTGGGAAAAGCTGAGGAAGATTCAAGGGAGGTATTTACCATCATGTGGCTTCGGTCTCCTTATACAAGGGAGACATTTCCTTCTGCCGTGTGAGGTGGTTAAAGAACTGGCAAGGACGTTTGCAGCCGTCTCCATTTCCCAGCACTACACGGCAACATTTCTAAACAAGAAGCAGGCTGCGGAACGCCATCCACTGAACTTCACTGGTGGTGTCGCCGAGGGGTATAACAATTTATTTACCCCTTGGGAGCTGCGGGCAGGTCTATCATAAGCCAGGGACACTGCCCCTGGACCAGATAGCATCCACTATCAAATGCTACAACACCTACCAGAGAAAGGCGTTAGATACCCCCTTGAGGTATTCAATTACATCTGTCAGCAGCATGAAATCCCTGCAGGTTAGCGAGAGGCTACTATAATCCCACTCCAAAAACCCAGGAAGGATAGTAGCCTTCCAATAAATTATAGATCCATTTCATTGACGAGCTGTCTTTGCAAAACCATGGAACGAATGATTAATTGGCGCCTGGTGTGGTATCTGGAACGGCACCACCTTCTTGCCGATGCCTAATGTGGCTTCCATGCTGGCAGGTCTTCAGTTGATCATCTGATCTCACTGGAGACTGCAGTACGTGAGGCCTTTCTCAACAGACAGCACGTAGTGGCTGTTTTCTTTGATGTGGAGGAGGCATATGATACCATGGTATACTGGAGACCTTGCACCAGTGGGGGCTCAGGGGTAATCTGCCCCTCTTCCTCCATAGCTTTTTGTCCGAAAGGACCTTCAGAGTGGATGTAGGTAACACCTACTCCTCAGCCTTCCTGCAGGAGAATGGTGTCCCACAGGGAGCGTCTTGAGTGTGACGCTCTGTGCTGTTGCAGTGAATGGCCTACCATCCTCCGTTCACCCCCCGGTAAAGTCGTCCCTATTTGTGGACGACTTCTCTATCAGGTACCGGGCTGCCATGATGCACAGCATTGAGCATCAGCTGCAACTGGCAATTAACAGTGCCAATGAGATTGCCACCTCTCATGGCTATAATTTCTCACCTGACAAAGCAAATGTCATGCACTTCTGTCGTAAGCGACAGCATCACCCTGAGCCTCAGCTTACCCTGGATGGCCGCCTCCTCGCTGTTGTAGCGGCAGACCGATTTCTCGGTCTCCGTTTTGACAGCCGTCTGACGTGGGTCCCGCACTTGAAGGAGCTGAAGACGAAGTGCCTTCACTCCCTGATAATTCTGTGGTGCCTGCAGGGAACTGTTTTTGCGGCAGATCGAACGGTGATGCTTTGACTCTATAGATCACTCGTTCGATCACGTCTGGAATATGGCTGTGGCGTGTATAGCCTGGCCACTCCGTTAACTCTCCGGATGCTGGACAGTGTTCATCATGCTGGCATCCAGTTGTCTATTGGGGCGTTCTGCACAATTCCAGTACTCAGCCTTTATGCTGAGGCTGGTGAACCACCACAGGCTGTGTGGCAGCAGTGCCTGGAAGTGGCATACATTTTGTGTCTGAAAGGTCAACCACAGCACCCTACACACCCAGCTGTCTTTAGTAACACTGTGAGACGGTCATTTGACCGCCGCCCGGGGGTTCCCCCTCCATTTGGTGTGCGGTGGATGGGCGGTCTTACCGGCCTGGGTGTTACTCTGCCTAGGGTGCAGCCTGTACTGCCGGCCTTTGTGCCACCCTGGACAGTGCCAGAGCCTAGATTAGATTTATTGCTTGCAGCCTTACCCAAAGCCAGTACCGATAGGTCAGTGTACCAACAAGGCTATCGAGGCTATGTTTTTATTTACATGGATGGGTCGAAGGATGGCTCCTCGGTGGGTTGGTCAGTCTTTTCACCTGGTCATCTCATAAGGGGCCGCCTTCCAGGCATCACGAGTGTCTTAACTGCAGAACTCACAGCTCTTCACAGGGCACAGGAACTCATCCAAGTATTGAACGACAGACAGTATGTTGTTGGACTGACTCCCTGTGCTCCCTTCAGGCGTTGCACACCCTATATGGCAGACATGCCATCGTCCAGGGTGTGCACAGATTGCTGCTTGTGATTCACAAGCAGGGCAAGACAGTGTTGTTTATGTGGGTCCCAGGGCATGTTGGCATCATGGGCAATGAGAGGGCAGATGCCCATGCCCGTCAGGTGGCCCACCTGCCAGATGAACCAAACACTGCTGTCCCCTCCCCTGATGTTGCGACAGGCCGTCCATGGCCAATTGCGGTCCCAGTGGTTTGCAGAGATCCGAAGCCGAGCGAGCACAACCTCCTCCCTCCACGACTGGCGGCAGGAGGACACCCAGTGCTATGAGAGTCCTTGAGTGTGTGGAGTTTGTTAGGGGTCTCTGCAAACCACTGGTTCCGCCATTGGCCATTGACAGCCCACCGCAACATTGGGAGAGCATCGGAGGAGGGGACAGCAGTGTTGGGTACATCTGGCAGGTGGGCCACCTGATGGGCATGTTGGCATCATGGGCAATGAGAGGGCGGATGCCCATACCCGTCAGGTGGCCCACTTGTCAGTTACACCTAACACTGCTGTTCCCTCCTCCGACTCTCTCCCGATGGTGTGGCGGGCAGTCCAGTGGTTTGTGGAGACCACCAACATACTCTGCACACTGAAGTTCACTCCAGAGCACTGGGTATCCTCGTGCCGCCAGTCACGGAGGGAGGAGGTTGTGCTTGCTCAGCTACGGATCGGTCAAACACCTTCCTCACTTACTCCTACATTCTACGGGGTGAAGACCAACCGTGGTGTGACTTCTGCTTTCACAAAATTTGAATTATACACAGTTTGTTTTTAGACGTCCTTGCATTTGTTCTCGAATTATTTTGGCTTTTGCCTTTTACTTTCTATGTCTGTTTGGCTTTTGCCACATTTATTGTATTGTCTGTTTCGGCTTTTCCCACAATTATTGTATTGTCGGTTTCGGCTTTTGCCACTATTATTGTTCTGTCCGTATAGGCTTTTGCCGCTTTATTATTATGTATTTTTTGGCTTTTGCTGCTTTATTGTTATGTATGTTTTGTCTTTTGCCACTTTTATTGTTATGTATGTTTTGGCTTTTGCCGCTTTTATTGTTATGTATGTTTTGGCTTTTGCCGCATTAGTTTTCTGTGTGTTTTGGCTTTTGCTGCTCTTAATTTTCTGTGTGTATTCGGCTTTTGTCTATATTTATGTCTAATTATTTATTTGGCTATTGCCTTTTATTGTTATGGGTTGCCATTATTTTTTGCCATCATGGTGGGTCGACATTTACACCCCCACTATGTTGATTGTCCTTCTGGGCCCTAATGACCTTTGTTGTCGATGGGCCCTAAAATACCAACAATCAATCAATCAATCATGTAAGGTCTTTGAGTTCCAATCCTCCACCCCCTCCTATCTCCATCCAACACACACACAGTTATTTCTTTTTGTACCACCTGTTTTCACATCTGCTTTGGCCTTCCCCTCCCCTTGGCACCCTAACACCCTCTAGAAGAAGTGAAAGCCAATCTCCCGCATACAATTTGAAAACTATGTCTTGAGAGAATGACATACTGGATGAGGACATCGCTAGGTCCATTTCTCTAGGTTACATCTTTCTAGGTTTGTTTCTAGGGGCGTCTTTCTAGGTTTGTTTCTAGGGGCATCTTTCTAGATTTGTTTCTAGGGGCATGTTTTCGGGGATGCCAACTATGATGATAACTTCATGCAAAATGGGTTAAGCTGAAGCAAATTCCTTGAAACACTCAGAAAAAAAGGTCCTAATGAACAATGCTATTTTTCTAAATAAAGCCGAATAACACAAAAAGGTGACCTTCGCCCTCCCAGGAGCAGCAAAGTTCTAAGGAGCAAAATGTGAGGGGGCGACTTACAGTGCATGAAAGTTTTATTGTTCATAGCAGGTGAATTTCAACAACTATACCCTATTTTATTATTTAAAGTATTCAGTGAAATTTTGTGATGGCCAGCCTGGTTTTTGGCATGTTCATACAGTGTGGCTGCACAGAGCCCTCTGTGGCCCTGCTGCTGCTCATATATTGTAAAACTGCAAAAACTAGTAACATCATATTTTAAATTTTAATACTGTTAAATTTTGGGGCCCCAAAATGGGTTCAGCACCACAGAATGCTTAAGGGGATGCACTGCACACTGTGCAACGAGAATGGAGAAACACTGTACAATGTTTGGTTGAATTTAGGGATGGCTTTATTTAAAGCTAGCTACAATTGCCTGAAATAAAAGAGTTATTTAGTAGCCTCACTATGATACAGTGGTGGAGAAATGGTTAGCACTGACCCAAAAAGTGTACAAAAATCGACTTTTCTTTAAAATTGGTTGTTTATAACTAACTAGCACTATAACTAACACTACTAAGTATAATTTATAATGTTATGTTAAAAACATATAATGTCATAAACTTTACTCTTGGGGAAAAACAGATTAAATAACCTTTGGATCTTTGTTATGTATATATTGTAACCTATGTGTTACACGATCAAGCAGCTTAAAATGGGTAGATGTAAAAATTTGAGTGAAGAAACGCAAAAGCCAATAATTAAGTTAAAAAACGACAGTGTCAACTTCAAGAATATAAATAAAATTGTAAAGTGTAGTAAAAGTGCTTGTGTACATGCTGTCCAATGTTATGATGAGTTAAAGTCTTATAATGATCACCTCAGGATAACCACAATGAGGATCACATCATTCACTGTCTGATAGAAAATGACCAGATGTTGACATCTACTGATATCAAAAGTCAACTTCAGATTAAAAATATGTGTACTATGACTTGTGGAGCAATTAGATGTCACACAGTGGGGTAAAATCACAAAACCCTGGAAGAAATTTGAAAAATGAAAGTGTCCAAGGGATAGAATGTGGGTTGTACTGGGCCATGTATACCCTTCTGCTTCATGCTCTAGCTGATTTACAGGTGTCTGGACTGCTTTCTGCACCATAACAAGCCTCATTTGAACCCTTATTTTGCAGATGAGATGACATGATCTGATTGCAGTTATTTTCAGTCCTAAAAGTGTCGTAATTTCCATATATAGATTCAAAAATCGGAATTTTTTTTCTATGTAGCTTCCTTCTTCAGGTATATAGCTATATTGAACTCTTGGCAAATTAATATTTAAATGCTTGGAATTTAAAGAAATAAGTGTCAAAGAAGGGTGAGATGTGTTATTGGATTTTCACACCTGTATTTGGAAATACATCTAGTTAATAATATCAGGTGAGATCAAGCCTGGATACTTGCTATTTTCCATTGTAATATTCATTCCAAAGTACATTTCAGATGAGTTTTTTTTTGTGCCTTTTCCAAATGTAGAAGGTTATCAAGGAATATCAAGGATCTTCTGTCACCAGGCATTGCATTTTCTGGATTTTCTCTTGTGGACTTCACCAGCTTCCTTCTTTTTGGCATAGGGGAAAGGCAGATAAGAGTATGCATGCAGCTAAGAGTATGCAGGGAAATTTCATGATGTTGGCAGTGAAGAAAATGACTTCTTTTTTGATGCTATAGTGCAGGGGTGGCCAACTTTTGTGTACATAAGATCTACTTTTTATCTCAAAAATTTGTCGTGATCAACTTTTTATCTTAAAAAAAGTGTCTCGATCAACTTGTTGTCATAGGCATAGTGAAAGTGAGGAAGGGGAGGTTCAATTCTGGACCCACATCGGTCCAGTATCGAACCTAGAACCACTGAAGCAGACCTAGAAACACTGAGCCACTACGTCACCAAGGCAGATGTTAAGTTAACACATCACAAGTGATCAACCAAAATTGGCTTCGTAATCGACCGGTTGATCGTGATTGATGTGTTGGCCACCCCTGCTATAGTGTATGTAGAACAGTAGAAGAAGACACCATATTTTCATCAATCTCCTCCTTCTTTGTTTGGGTTTTAGGGCCCATTGACAACAAAGGTCATTAGGGCCCAGAAAGACAGTCGCCATGGTGGGGGTGTAAATGGCCATCCCACCATGATAACAATAAATAATGGCAAAACACCCCTAACAATAATAAGAATAAAAAGGCAATAGCCTAATAAATATTGGGAAAAAGAAATAAAGGCAAAAGCCAAAACAGAAATAAAAATAAAAATAGAAACCAGACATAACAATAAAAGTGGCAAAAGCCAAAATAGAAATAACAGTAAAAGCGGCAAAAAGCCAAAACAGACATAACAATACACATGGTCAATCTTCTCCTGTTTGTTTACAAACTACTAAGTAAAATATACTTTTCTGTGTTATTTTTACATTGAATAACTTTGGGTATATTCAGAATGTAATAGGGACGTTGAAATGAATTATGAATAGGGCGTCCCGACTACAAATACGAGTGTGTTGAGCGTAGTTGTGCCTCCCACTAATTGCCAAAGTCGGGGGGGGGGGCCCACTTTGGCAATGGTTAGAAGCCTCCAGAATTCGGAGGACACTGAACAGGCCACACCCTCGCACATGCCCAATGAAGCTCAAACATCAGCATGAGGCAGCCATCTTTAGGCATGAAGACCTCTGGGTCTTAACGATGTCACATATGGGAAATTCATCAGAAATTCAAAATACAGAAAATATTCAAGAGAGTAAAATAAAGTTTAAAGGTATAATTAGTAAATTACAATTAGGAAACAATTAGAATCATTAAATTGTATGAAAAATGATCTCCCAACAACGTGCAATGGGATTAGCACACTGTGCTAGTAAAATCACATTCAACTGTAGCACATAGTCTTTTCCAATCAGTGTTAGACGCTTTCCCCTAGGTGGCGACATTCGCTTTGGACATCTCATTTCAACGACCCTTTACAATTACAAATATGAACGAGTTCATCATTCATATTTGTGATTTGTAGCACTCCTTGCGACTAATTTTCAACGTCCCTAATATGCCAAATTATTGTTTATACCTATACCATAATAAAGTACATTTCATGTGCAACAAAACGTAGTGGTTATCCCTTCTCTGTCTATGACGTTTTGGCATCTATAGCTCATGCTGCAAAACACTACTGAGGAGGCCAGGAGAACACAAGCATCAGATCAGCAGTATGCAAGCAACGAAGAATCATAGAAGAAAAAGAACAAAATGAAATTAGGGAAGGGAAAGGCAGAAACAGCAAGTGAGAAAAGAATGAAGTCTGCAATAAAGAAGTCTAATATGCATTGACAACTGAAATTTGGAAAGCATGCCCATGGCCCATCCACAAGTTCCACCCAAACAAACCTTTCCACAAAAGATGATTGAATTACTTTCATAGGATGTGGATGTTCATATTCTGAAAACAGGATTCAATGCGGCATCTGCAAGGAGTGGTGGTGTGAGGACTGCCTGCTTATGAAAGTAGTGGGGCATTTGTTTGCCACTACTGTTAGTGTATTCCCTTAACGTTACTGTTAGTGTTAGTATATTCTCTTGTCCTAACAGGAGGATAAGAGTATGCATGTAGAGTCGTTAAGGGAATACACTAACAGTAGTGGGAAACAAATGCCCCACTACTTTCATAAGCAGGCAGTCCACCCAAACACACCTTTCCACAAAAGATGATTGAATTACTTTCATAGGATGTGGATGTTGATATTCTGAAAACTGGATTCAATGTGGCATCTGCAAGGAGTGGTGGTGTGAGGACTGCCTGCTTATGAAAATAGTGGGGTATTTGTTTGCCACTACTGTTAGTGTATTCCCTTATCGACTCCACATGCATACTCTTACCCTCCTGGTAGGACAAGAGTATGCATATACCATTTTTTTGAATTTTATTTTTCATTTATGAATGCCTTTTCACAAATTATTGAAACTTAATCTAATGCTTCATAAAGAAATAAAGAATGTATAATAAACTTTTGAAGTCTGTAACTTTGTTATTTGAGGAGATCCACTTCATAATATTCTAGGTGAATACTCTTACTCTCCTTTCCCATATAGCCATATGCTGGAGATTCTTTATTCCATTGCATAGGGCTTTTTTTTATATAAATCTCAATTAAATTAGGTAGTGTGCTACCCGTGTGTGCCTGGGGTAGAATAGGCACACTGCATACCTGCATGTCATAAGAGGTGACAAAAAGGGGTGACTTTCTCTTGCCCAAGTCTGGACAACACCACTGTCGTCTCTGTCTATGACGTGTTCTGGACGTTTAAGTGTTCAAACTGACTTGTATGTGGTCGATGTAGGCTCCTCACTGAGGTGACCGTAAACAAACGCCTACCCGCGTGTTTGCCGTGCGTAGAGACCCGCACCCTGGGAAAAGTGGATCCTGGTGGTTGAGGAGGCATATGCCCTGCGATGTCTCTTGGCCACACCACACTGGTGAGGTGGCTGAGAGACATCGGGGACTAGGGTTGCAATCCACAGTCTCCAAAACATCACTTTGGCCACAGCTTCCAGGGAAAACGAGGGGCCAAGGCAGTAGCCCGGTCTTGGTCAATCGGCAGTCAACCCTGATGCCAATGGTCCTGTACTCGGGGATTATGCCACCCTAATGGTATCCTGCCCGAGGAAACTCGGCGACCCGAATGGGCGTCCCCTCGTTGGGCTCCGTGGTGGGTAAGACCTGCAGGCAGCGAAAACATAATTATCTCAAATTATGGCAAATATAACCCAGAGGCTGGGGGCCTCTACAAATAACCCCACCCCTCAACCTTCTTTAGTTTCATTGACTTGTGTTGAGCCGGAAGATGGCGGGCTCGGTCCCACCCAACGGAGTGGGCCAGCTGCCACTGAGCAGATGGAGACATGTACTGCTCCAACAAAGAGGCCGCGTTCCCCCAGTAAGCCAACTGGATCAGTGAACGAACCTGTGGCGTCATTGGCATCGGCACCTGCCCTTAACAAGAGGCAACGACCTCTTAGCCTTAAGGTGCAGGTTTCCAACATTGATGCACAGCATGTTCCTGCATCTAAGACTTTAGGTGCAGTCAAACACCCATCCATAACTTCTTCCTATCCTCCCCGGTTTATTCCCATCTCTGGGGAGGATGGTGCAGCCTTGGGGAAGGCGTCGCCCTTCCTTATCACCAAAGCCATCAAGGGCATTGCCGGCGATGTGACTTCGGTCAAGAAACTGCGCAATGGCACCTTGTTGGTGGAGGCATCCGCCCCCCACCAGACCGAAGCATTATTAAAAATGCGAAAGCTCGGTGATATCCCCGTTGTGGTCGAACCCCATCGCAACTTAAACACCAGTAGAGGTGTGGTGCAGTGCCCTGACCTATGCGGGGAATCACAGGAGCAGATAGTGGAGGAGCTCAGGGACCAGGGTGTGGTGGCATTTCGCCACACCTCGGTCCGACAGGATGGAGAATCCCGCCCATCTGACACCTTGGTGCTGACCTTTGGTAGGCCCAAGGTGCCGGAGTACATCATGGCTGGCTACCTCCGCTTGCCTTCATCCCGAGTCTGCTTCGATGCTTCAAGTGCCAGCGATATGGCCATGGACAGAATTCGTGTTCTGCCAAGGCCATGTGTGGCACTTGTGGACAGGGTGACCACTCCCCCCGAGCCTTGTAAGACTGCACCTTTCTGCTTAAACTGTAAGGGTAACCACCCCGCCTCTTCTCGGGATTGCCCTACTTGGCTGCAGGAACGCGCTATCCAGGAGCTGCGTGTCAAGAAGGGTATCAGTTTTCTGGATGCACGGCGGCAGCTAGCCTTGCCAGGCACCTCCACTCGTGGAGTGTCCTATGCAGGTGCTGCAAAGGCAGCCGCTGTGTCCTCTGTCTGTACCCAGACGGACACCCTACCTCAACTCCCCCCTCTGATCCGTTTAACGCCCTCTCGGGCCCGCGGGGTCCATGGGGTGCCGGTCTGTGCAAGCATTGGCTGCCAGACGGACCCCGACCCCATTTCCATGGCTTCTTCCGGCTCTGCCGCCGCCTCTGGCCCATGCATGGGCCCGCTAATAATGGCGGTGCCAGCTTCTTTGGAGGCCCCTGATGCCACTCATCAAAGAGAGGCATCTCCCTTAAAGGCCACCCTCCCTGTCCCAGCCCAGCAAACCTCCTCCACGGAGAGGGCGGTGGGTGTGACAGGAGGAAAGAGAGTAGCGACACCCCCCCACTACTGCCGTGGACCGTGTGTCCTTGGTTCGTCCACCCAAGCTCTCTGGCCAACGGCAGAGAGCACGGGGTGGTTTCATGCCCAAAGTGGGGCACAATGGGGATTCCTCCTTCAAGATGGAGGAGGACAAACCAATTGAAGGTGTCCCTCCCTTTTCTGCAGTGGGACGGAGAAAAGGGAGGAATAGAAACAAGCCGCCTAAGTCCACTTGATGGTAAATTTCCTACAATGGAACTGTCGAGGGTTTTTCCACAAGAGGGACGAGATCAAACTGATGATCTTGAGGCACAACCCCATCTGCATCTCCCTCCAGGAGATCCTGTGTCGAAGTGATACCCCCATGTCGTTACGGGGGTACACTGTATATGCAGACACCCGGCAGCAAGGAAGCCACCCTGTGGGAGGGGTGGCTATCCTTATCCGGAGTGGGTGCATGCATGTGCCAGTGGCTCTGCAGACGCCTCTGCAAGCAGTGGCGGTCTCATTGCAACTGGCTGTGCCCACCACTCTATGTTCTCTCTACATGCCACCTGGGATTGATATCCCATGGGCTGATATCACCTCAGTGCCCAGCTTCCAAGACCCTTCTTGATTGTGGGTGATTTTAATGCCCATAATCTCCAATGGGGCTCGGACAGTCACAATCCCCGAGGGCGCCTTGTGGAACAATGGGTGTCACACAATGGCCTCATTGTTCTCAACACAGGTTCCCCCACACATATGATGACTGCCACTGGTGGCCTGTCATGCATAGACCTTTCCATCTGCTCTCCTGGGTTGGCACCAGGTTTGCAGTGGGAGGTCTTGTGGAAGTGATCACTTCCCCATCAAGATTAGCAGTGGAGATGTGGCATTGCCCCAGCACCCACCACGGTGGTGCCTGCGTCGGGCGGACTGGGAGGAGTTCACCCGCCATATCTACTTTCGCCCACTGTGTGATTTTGATGGGGTAAACGACCTAGTGAGTCACTTCACAGAAGTGGTGGTCGGGGCGGCATTGGCATCCATCCCCTAGAGCTCGTGTAACCCACCACGAGCATGGGTGCCATGGTGGACAGAGGATTGTTGGAGTGCGATTCGGGCTCGCCGACGAGCCCTTCGCTGCTTCCAATCTCGTCCTACTGAGGCCAACCGTATCAACTATCTCCGAGCCCAGGCATATGCCCGACGGGTGATCATGGAGGCCAAACGCTCCTCATGGAGTCAGTATGTCTCCTCACTTACCTGTCACACACCCTCCAAGAAAGTGTGGGAAAATCTGAGGAAGATCCAAGGCAGATATTTACCATCATGTGGCTGCGGTCTCCTTGTACAAGGGAGACATTGCCTTCTGACATGGCTGAGGAACTGGGAAGGACGTTTGCAGCCGTCTCCAGTTCCCAGCACTACACGGCGGCATTTATGCAGTCCAAACTAGCTGCAGAACGCCACCCACTTAATTTTGCTGGGGGTGTCGCTGAGGGGTATAACAACCCATTTACCCCTTGGGAGCTGCAGGCAGCTCTAGCAAGAGCCAGGGATACTGCCCCTGGACGAGATAGCATCCACTATCAAATGCTACGACACCTACCAGAGAAAGGCGTTAGATATTTCCTTGAGGTATTAAAATATATCTGGCAGCAGCATGAAATCCCTGCAGGTTGGCGAGAGGCTACTATAATCCCACTGCAAAAACCTGGGAAGGATAGTAGCCTTCCAACAAATTATAGACCTATCTCATTGACGAGCTGTCTTTGCAAAACCATGGAACGAATGGTTAATTGGCACCTGGTGTGGTATCTGGAACGGCACAACCTTCTTGCCGATGCCCAATGTGGCTTCCGTGCTGGCAGGTCTTCAGTGGATAATCTGATCTCACTGGAGACTGCAGTATGTGAGGCCTTTCTCCACAGACAGCACTTAGTGGCTGCCTTCTTTGATGTGGAGAAGGCATATGATACCACATGCCGCCATAGTATACTGGAGACCTTGCATCAGTTGGGGCTCAGGGGTAATCTGCCCCACTTCCTCCATAGCTTTTTGTCCGAACGGACCTTCAGAGTGCGTGTGGGTAACACCTACTCCTAGGCCTTCCTGAAGGAGAATGGTGTCCCACAGGGGAGCGTCTTTAGTGTGACGCTCTTTGCTGTTGCAGTGAATGGCCTACCATCCTCCATTCACCCCCCGGTAAAGTCGTCCCTCTTTGTGGACGACTTTCTATCAGGTACCGGGCTGCCACGATGCACAGCATTGAGCGTCAGCTGCAACTGGCACTCAATAGTGCCAACGAGTTTGCCGCTTCACGTGGCTATAAGTTCTCCCCTGACAAGGCAATGGTCATGCACTTCTGTCGTAAGCGAGGGCTCCACCCTGAACCTCTGCTTACCTTGAATGGCCGCCTCCTCCCAGTTGTAGAGGCCGCTCGGTTTCTTGGTCTCCATTTTGACCGCCGTCTGACATGGGTCCCGCACTTGAAGGAGCTGAAGGATAAGTGCCTTCGGTCCCTGATTATTCTGCGGTGCCTGCAGGGAACTGGTTTTGGGGCAGATCGAACAGTGATGCTACAACTCTACCGGTCACTCGTTCGATCCCGTCTCGATTATGGCTGCAGCGTATATGGCCTGGCCGCTCCATCTGCTCTCCGGATGCTGGACAGTGTTCATCACACTGGCATCCGGTTGTCCATTGGGGCGTTCCGCACCAGTCCAGTACTCAGCCTTTATGCTGAGGCTGGTGAACCACCATTGACTGTACTTTGGCAGTACCTTGCAGCTGCATAAATTTTGCAGCTGAAAAGGTCAGCCACAGCACCCTACAGCACCCCACAGCACCATTCGACCGCCGTGCAGGGGTTCCCCCTCCATTTGGTGTGCGGTGGATGGACGGTCATACCGGCCTGGGTGTGACTCTGCCTAGGGTGCAGCCTGTACTGCCGGCCTCTGTGCCACGCTGGACAGTGCCAGAGCCAAGTTTAGCTTTGTTGCTTGCAGCCGTACCCAAAACCAGTACCGATAGATCAGTGTACCAACAAGAGTTTGGACGCCTCTCTTGGATCTATCGAGGCCATGTTTTTATTTACACGGATGGGTCGAAGGATGGTTCCTCGGTGGGTTGGTCAGTCTTTACAACTGGTCATCTCATAAGGGGCCGCCTTCCAGGCGTCGCCAGTGTCTTAACTGCAGAACTCACAGCTCTGCACAGGGCACTGGAGCTCATCCAAGTGATGAATGAGAGACACTTTGTTATTGCGACTGACTCCTTATGCTCCCTTCAGCTGTTGCACACCCTATATGGCAGACATGCCATCGTCCAGGGTGTGCACAGATTGCTGCTTGTGATTCGCAAGCAGGCTTTGGCTTTTGCCTTTTTATGTCTGTGTTGGTTTTGGCTTTTGCCTTTTTATGTCTGTGTTGGTTTTTGCTTTTGCCCTTTTATCTCTGTGTTGGTTTTGGCTTTTGCTGCTTTTACTGTTGTGTCCTTATTGGCTTTTGCCACTTTTATTTTTTGTCTGTTTGGGCTTTTGCCCCTTTTATTGTTTTGTCTGTTTTGGCTTTTGCCACTTTTATTGTTATTTCTGTTTTGGCTTTTGCCGCTTTTATTGTTATGTCTGTTTTGGCTTTTGCCGCTTTTATTGTTATGTCTGTTTTGGATTTTGCCTGTACTTATGTACTATATTTATTTGGCTATTGCCTTTTTTATTTTTATTAGTTTTAGTGGGCTTTTGCCCTTATTTATTGCCATCATGGTGGGATAACCATTTACAACTCCACCATGGTGATTGTCTCTCTGGGCCCTAATGACCATTGTAGTCGATGGGCCCTAAAACATAAATAATCAAACAAACGAATAGGTAGTGTGCTCGATTTACTGCACCAGTGGTAGGTGGGTTGACTTCTTTCAGAGAGCAAAATTGAATCATTTGTTGGTGGTTTAGGACACTTAAACAGCAGTGGTCATTAGAGCCGTCCAATGCTTAGTGCTAATGCACAGTCTACACAGACACTTTACTTCAGTTATGCGTATATCAGTATTAGCAGTATCCAGGGCAGTATTCCCAAGGGGTTGTATTTCGTAACCCATTGGGTGCCAAGTTATTTATTTTTCAAATATTTTAATATACTTTATAAAGGATGTTTAAAATACACTAATAAATAAATTCAAACCAAAAAAAAAATTTTTTTTTAAATTCACGAAATTGTAAGCTGTCCTCTAAATAGGACACTGGGCTAATACGGTATCATTTAAATTAACATTTTAAATTTACAACAAGCATTAAGGCCGTTTAGTTTTTGTGAAAAGGAGCAAAGCAGTGCAAGCACAAAGTTACATTGCACTTTATGTTGCACAATATGTTTTAGGTTTCCCTTTACAAGGCTTATTCTGACAGCATCGCTGCTGTTCCCTTTTTTGAATTGTGTGTCCTCTGTTATCAAACCTGCTGTCATCCTGAACAGAACAAGGGCCTAATGCACCACGTTTTCTGCCTAATGATGGTTTATCAAAGCCCAGTTTGAAAATATGGTGTACATATTGATCTTTTTAATGTTAACAAATCCATCACATTGTGTTTGTTTCCATTGACAAATTTGAAAATAATTCAAGAATTCACAACTGCCATGTCTATTATTCTAGTGAACAAAGGCCAATACCACTTTTTTTCCTCTAATTGATGTTGCATATTTACTCATGAGCCAACCATTCTTGTCAACACCTCCCATAAACTTGTAACTATGTAACACATGTGGTTGTGGTATATTTTAGATTTTGCTTTGAGTTCTTTCCTCCATCGTTTTACTTTACCAACAGGTTCAACAGTGTCATAGTTGGTTCCCATAATAACACATTTGTTATCAAGCCATTTTACAATAAGAATTTCTTCCTTTGTGTCAAACCTATAATCATATGAACCTGTCATCTCCTTTTTCATCAAGGCTGTTGGTGTCAAAGGACATTTCCTTGTTCTGTTTTCTCTTATAGTGCCTCTAGCCTGGAAGCCTTTTTTCTTAGATGCACTAGTAAGTCATAACCTGTGAATAGGTTGTCGAAAAAACTCAGTGTTACTGTGGATTCACAACTGCATCTAGCATTTCCATCCCTACTTTTGATCCAAGAAGAGGGTCTTCATGTGGCCCATCCTGGGCACTCTTCCCACAATACAAGTTAAAATTAAAACAATAACCAGAAACACCACACAGTGCCAGAACTTGTAGCCAAATCTTATAGGTTTACCATGAATAAACTGCTTTATTGAATGATGCCCATAATATTGAACAATCATTTCATCTACAGCAATTTGGTTTTCAAAACCCCAAAATTTCAGGAAAGATTTTCTTATCAAACTTATAAAAGGTCTTATTTTGAACCCCCTATCAGATTTATTTGCTTCAAAATCGTCATTGTTGCAAAAATGAATAATGCTCTAAAGGTGTTGAAAGTGATTTCTGTCCATTGCATTTTGAACAATAGAAACACCCAAATCATCATCATTTGACCAGTAATGTCTTGTAGATGGTAGTTTGTGATAGCTTGAGAATAATAGCATTCCAATAAATGTTTTGATTTCATCTACATGGAGTAATTCTGATTTGTTCTTAGTTACTGCTGCATAACGTTGTGATTCCTTGAAATATTTCAACAGGACTAGAATTTTTAAGTGATTCTTTCATATTTTCAAGGTATCTGGCAAAAAAGTTTGTTCTCTCCTGCAACCTTTGGTATAAACAGGTGTTTTAGACTTCCAAATTGGTTCTGAGTCACACAGCTTTCTTTTCTTTTGATTTATAGCATTTCTTGGTATCTTTCAATGGGTTAGTATTAGCTGACACAGATTCTGGAATTTCTACATCATCCGAACAAGATCGAGAGCAGCGAGTTGCATTGGACACACCAGTTCTCGTCTGATCACTGAAGTTAAGCAACGCAAGCCCAGTTAGTACTGACATGGGTGGTCGCTCGGGAAAGCTGGGTACTGCTAATACCCAATAATCGTCGCATTTGTGTAGTGTCTGTGCAGCATATGCATTAGAACTATGCAGTGGATGGGTCTCTAATACCCTTGTAGTTGACGGGACCTTAAACACCAACAAACAAACCGAACAAGATCTAAGGTGTAATTCCAGTGGGCCTGCAACATCCTGTACAAATGCTTCACCAATAGTATCATCATCAGCTTCATCTTCATCAGTTAAATTGTCGACATTGGGAGGAATTATAACTATGTCAGCAGCTTCAACTCTATTATCTGAGTGTTCATCCAAAATTTCTGACATTTCTTCCAAGTTAGAGTTTGAATATGTTTTATAGACATCTAAAAACAACACACAAAATGTAAGACAAATATTCATTTATAGTTAATATACAGTATTTACAGTACACAATTACTTTTAAAATCCTTATTTTGGTCTGAAGTCCAAAAGTCTCCTGAACATTGATTTTCAACTTTTATGCTTCTTATACCTTCAAAGTCCACACTAGTCCAATTGTCTACTCATTGTCTGCACAGTGATTGACATTTTAATAGCCAATAAAAAACAACTGGTATTTTTTTCAAATTTATCTCAAAATGTCACATTTTAGTATACTACAATATGCTTGTCTATGTATTAGCCCAATGTCCTATATGAAGGACAGCCGTTTTTGATGTAGGCTCAGTTAAATTTTAGTCTCAATTAAATTTAAATCAATTTTAGCTAATTGATTTGAAAAATAGAGAGTAGTAATGTAGAAATGTGAAGATGTATTTGCTGACTAATATCAGCCAACTCATTATCATAGGTTTATCATCTACTGTTTCATGTTTGAACGCAATACAGTCCAACTCACTTAAAGAGACTCTCATAAAAGAGAATCTCCGTTATAAGAGAGCCATTTTGAATTCCCATCTGCATGTCCTATGCTTTATGTGTTAATGTACATGGTTATAAGAGACTTGGATAAAAGAAAAACTTGCCTAAATGAGATAGCACATTTTCAAAACTTTGATTTCTCACTCAGATATAAGAGAATAATAAGACTGAGTGATCCATGCTGAACAGTGTATATTATGTGAGGTAGACAGATGACGTCTTGCACAGGCATTTTATGATGTAGAGCATATGGTGGAAAGCAAAGCTTTAAAAAAGCAGGTTCAATGCAAATTCACAGATTTCTTCAAATGATTGTTTTAAACATATAGTCATCATTATAATACCCTTATCCCACCTTTAGCTGGTTCAGGTGTGTAGGTTATACAGTAGCTCTCCACTCCCATCAATCTCCCACCAGGACCCTGTCCAGACCACACACCACCATATCCCTAGAGTGGCTTAATGCATTGGACGCACCATTTCTTGTCTGATCACTGAAGAAAAGCAATGCAACTCCAGCTAGTACTGGCACTGGTGACTGCTTTGAAAAACTGGGTACCACTAATACACAAAATTCGTCACATTATTGTAGCGTTTATGCAGTCTCTGCGATAGACCTATGCAGTGGATGGGGCTCAATGACCTCGTAGTTGAAGGGCCTTAAAACGCCAACCAACCAAATTAACCATAACCCTATGGATAAATACCAGTATACTGTAATATATTGTATGCATGTAATCTGGAAAATCCCTGTGGTGCATTGTTATTGTGCAATAGGTCAGACACCACACACTATTATAACCAACAAAACATTAATTTTAATGCCAAATTTCCATTTTGGTTGTATAATGTGATTCTTGAATAAGTGGGGTAGGGTGGCATCCCCTCAAAACTACCCAGCCAAAATTCCAGTGGGCTCAAGACGCCAGCCTGGAGTACCACAGTCAGAACATGTATAGTGAACCTGCAGACCCAATCCTGCCACAGGCGGGATAAGGGTATGATGATTAGGATACTGTATAGTTTTTAAATCTGGATTTTTCAATCTGTTTTGGAATGTTATGAAGCATAAGCAACATTAAAATTGAGAATTACAGTAGTGTATTTAGAAATGTATACCATATTGCAAAATATGGTCGTTTTTACATGGCCTGGATATAAGAGAAACTTGGATATAAGAGTTGTTTTGTTTGTTGTTTGTTTGGGTTTTAGGGCCCATCAACAACAAAGGTCATTAGGGCCCAGAAAGACAGTCACCATGGTGGGGGTCTAAATGGCCATCCCACCATGATAACAATAAGTAAGGACAAAAAACCCCTAACAATAATAAGAATAAAAAGGCAATAGCCTAATAAATATTGCAAAAAATAAATAAAGGCAAAAGCCAAGGCAGACATAAAAATAAAAATAGAAACCAGACATAACAATAAAAGTGGCAAAAGCCAAAACCGACACAGAATTAAAAGGAAAAAGCCAAAACAGACAATAATAAACGTGGCAAAAGCCAAAACAGACATAGAAATAAAAAGGCAAAAGCCAAAATAATTCAAGAATAAATTCAAAGATGTCTAAAAATAAATCGTGTATAATTCAGATTTTGTGAAAGAGGCCAGCCTCTTTCACAAATACCAGCAAGCTCTCCACTGCCTGGGGGTTATCCCCAAGTGATGTGGAGAGCTCCAGACTGACTTCCAGTCAGCATTTGAGTTCTCGGTATCTCTCACAGTGACTAAAGATGTGTGCCACTGTGAGAGGCTTCCAACAGAAGTCACACCATGGTTGGTCCTCACCCCGCAGAATGTAGGTCTGGGTGATGAAGGTGTGACCGAACCAAAGCCAAGCAAGCACAACCTCAGTGCTCTGGAGTGTCCTTCGGTGTGCAGAGTTTGTTGGTGGTCTCCGCAAACCACTGGGACCGCCATTGGTCATGGACGGTCCGCCACACCATCGAGAGAGCATCGGAGGAGGGGACAGCAGTGTTCAGTATATCTTGCAAGTGGGCCACCTGACCGGCATGGGCATCCGCCCTCTCATTGCCCATGATGCCAACATGCCCCAGGACCCACATCAACAACACTGTCTTCCCCTGCTTACGAATCGCAAGCAGCAATCTGTGCACACCCTGGACGATGGCATGTCTGCCATATAGGGTGTGCAACAGCTGAAGGGAGCAAAGGGAGTCAGTCGCAACAACAAAGTTTCTGTTGTTCAATACTTGGATGAGTTCCAGTGCCCTGTGCAGAGCTGTGAGTTCTGTAGTTAAGACAATGGCGACGCCTGGAAGGCGGCGCCCTATGAGATGACCAGTTGTAAAGACTGACCAACCCACTGAGGAGCCATACTTCGACCCATCCGTGTATATAAAACATGGCCCCAATAGGTCAGAGGGAGGCGTCCAAACTCTTGTTGGTACTGGATTTGGGTAAGACTGCAAGCATTAAATCTAAACTTGGCTATGGCACTGTCCAGGGTGGCACAGAGGCCCGGCAGTACAGGCTGCACCCTAGGCAGAGTCACACCCAGGCCGTTAAGACCGTCCATCCACTGCACATCGAATGGAGGGGGAATCCCCAGGCGGCAGTCGAATGGCCGTCTCACAGTGTGACTAAAGATGGCTGGGTGTGTAGGGTGCTGCGGCTGACCTTTCAGCCACAAAATGTATGCCACTGCCAAGCACTGCTGCCGCACAGCCAGTGGTGGTTCATCACTCCCAGAATAAAGGCTGAGTACTGGACTTGTGTGGAGCGCCCCTAAAGACAACCAGATGCCAGCATGATGGACACTGTCCAGCATCCGGAGAGATGATGGAGCCGCCAGGCCATACACGCCGCAGCCATAATCCAGACGTGATCGAATGAGTGATCTGTAGAGCCAAAGCATCACCGTTCGACCTGCCCCAAAACCAGTTCTCTGCAGGCACTGCAGAATATTCAGGGAGCGAAGTCACTTAGCCTTCAGCTCCTTCAAGTGCAGGACCCATGTCAGACGGCTGTCAAAACGAGACCAAGAAACCGGGCTGCCTCTACAACTGGGAGGAGGCGGCCTTTAAGGGTAAGCTGAGGCTCAGGGTGAAGCCCTTGCTTATGACAGAAGTGCATGACATTTGTTTTGTCAGGGGAGAACTTATAGCCATGAGAGGTGGCAAACTCGTTGGCACTATTGAGTGCCAGTTGCATCTGATGCTCAATGCTGTGCATCGTGGCAGCCCGGTACCTACTAGAAAAGTCGTCCACAAAGAGGGACGACTTTACCGGGGGGTGAATGGAGGATGGTAGGCCATTCACTGCAACAGCAAAGAGCGTCATCTCAAGACGCACCCCTGTGGGACACCATTCTCCTGCAGGGATCCCGAGGAGTAGGTGTTACCCACACGCACTCTGAAGGTCCGTTCGGACAAAAAGCTATTGAGGAAGAGGGGCAGATTACCCCTGAGTCCCCACTGGTGCATGGTCTCCAGTATACCATGGCGCCATGTGGTATCATATGCCTTCTCCACGGCAAAGAAGACAGCCACTAAGTGCTGTCTGTGGAGAAAGGCCTCACGTACCGCAGTCTCCAGTGAGATCAGATGATCCACCGAAGACCTGCCCACACGGAAGCCACATTGGGCATTGGCCAGAAGGTTGTGCCGTTCCAGATACCACACCAGGCGCCAATTCACCATGCGTCCCATGGTTTTGCAAAGACAGCTCGTCAATGAAATGGGTCTGGAATTTTGTGGAAGGCTACCATCCTTCCCAGGTTTTTGTAGTGGGATGATAGTAGCCTCTCACCGTCCGGCAGGGATTTCATGCTGCTGCCAAATATAGTTTAATACCTCAAGGAGGTATATAATGCCTTTCTCTGGTAGGTGTCATAGCATTTGATAGTGGATGCTATCTGGTCCAGGGGCAGTATCCCTGGCTCTTGCTAGAGCTGCCTTAAGTGGGTGGCGTTCTGCTGCTTGTTTAGACTGCAAAATGCTGCCGTGTAGTGCTGGTAACAGGAGACGGCTGCAAACGTCCTTCCCAGTTCCTCAGCCACCTCACACGGCAGAAGGCAATGTCTTCCTTGTTCAAGGAGACCTGAGCCACATGATGGTAAATATCTTCCTTGGATCTTCCTCAGCATTTCCCAGACTTACTTGGAGGGCATGTGATGGGTGAGTGAGGTGCAGTGAGTGAGACACCCTGCCGGGTGTCTGCATATACAGTGTACCCCCGTGATGACATGGGGGTATCACTTCGACACAGGATCTGCTGGAGGGAGGTACAGACGGGGTTGTGCCTCGAGATCATCAGTTTGATCTCGTCCCTCTTGTGGGAAAACCCTCGACAGCTCCATTGTAGGAAATTTACCATCAAGTGGACTTAGGCGGCTTGTTGCTATTCCTCCCTTTTCTCCGTCCCACTGCAGAAAAGGGAGGGACGCCTTCAATTGGTTCGTCCTCCTCCATCTCGAAGGAGGAATCCCCATTGTGCCCCACTTTGGGCATGAAACCACCCCGTGCTCTCTGCCATTGGCCAGAGAGCTTGGGTGGACGAACCAAGGACACACGGCCCACGGCAGTAGTGTGGGTTGTCCCTACTATCTTTCCTCCTGTCACACCCACCGCCCCCTCCGTGGAGGAGGTTGGCTGGGCTGGGACAGGGAGGGAGGCCTTTAAGGGAGATGCCTCTCTTTGATGAGTGGCATCTGGGGCCTCCAAAGAAGCTGGCACCGCCATTATTGGGGGGCCCATGCATGGGCCAGAGGCGGCGGTGGAGCCAGAAGAAGCCATGGAAATGGGGTCGGGGTCCGTCTGGCAGCCAATGCTTGCACAGACCGGCACCCCATAGACCCCGCAGGTCCGAGAGGGCGTTAAACAGATGAGAGGGGGGAGCTGAGGTAGTGTGTCCGTCTGGGTGCAGACAGATGTCACAGCAGCTGCCTTGCCAGCATCTGCATAGGACACCCCATGACTGGGGGTCCCTGGCAAGGCTAGCAGCCACCTTGCATCCGGAAAACTGATACCCTTCTGGACACGAAGCTCCTGAATCGCACGTTCCTGCAGCCAAGTGGGGCAGTCCCAAGAAGAGGTGGGGTGGTTGCCCTTACAGTTTATGCAGAGAGGTGCAGTCTTACATGGCTCGGGGGAGTGGTCACCCTGTCCACAAGTGCCACACATGGCCTTGGCAGAACACGAATTCTGTCCATGGCCATATCGCTGGCACTTGAAGCATCGAAGTGGACTAGGGATGAAGGCACGTACAGGCAAGCGGAGGTAGCCAGCCATGATTTAATCTGGCACCTTGGGCTTACCAAAGGTGAGCCCCAAGGTGTCAGACGGGTGGGATTCTCCATCCCTCGGACGGTGGTGCGGCGGACAGCCACCACACCCTGGTCCCTGAGCTCCTCCACTATCTGCTCTTCTTATTCCCAGCGTAGGTCATAGCACCGCAACACACCTCTACTGGTGTTTAAGGTGCGATGGGGTTCGACCACAACGGGGATGTCACCGAGCGTTCGCATTTTTAATAATGCTTCAGTCTGGTGGGGGGCAGATGCCTCCACCAACAAGGTGCCATTGCGCAGTTTCTTGACCGAAGTCACGTCACCGGCACACCCTTGATGGCTTTGGCGATAAGGAAGGGCGACGCCTTCCCCAAGGCTGCACCATCCTCCCCAGAGATGGAAATAAACTGGGGAGGATAGGAAGAAGGTATGGATGGTTGTTTGACTGCACCTAAAATCTTAGATGCAGGAACATGCTTTGCATCGGCGGTGGAACCCTGCACCTTAAGGCTAAGAGGTCGTTGCCTCTTGTTAAGGGCAGGTGCCGATGCCATAGACGTCACAGGTTCGTTCCCTGATCCAGTTGGCTTACTGGGGGATCGCGGCCTCTTTGTTGGAGCAGTACATGTCTCCATCAGCTCAGTGGCAACTGGCCCACTCAGTTGGGTGGGACCGAGCCCGCCATCTTCCGGCTCAACACAAGTCAGTAAAAGTAAAGAAGGGGGAGGGGTGGGGTTATTTGTAGAGGCCCCCAGCCTCTGGTTTATATTTGCCATAATTTGAGATAATTATGTTTTCGCTGTACGCAGGTCTTACCCACCACACGGAGCCCTACACGGGGACGCCCATTTGGGTCGTCGAGACTACTCGGACAGGATACCGTTAGGGTGGCATAATCGCCGAGAACCGGACCATTGGCATCAGGGTTGACTGCCGGTCCACTTACAGTCACCCTAGGAGGCATAACCACTTATGCGCCCCCAGCCGATTGACCAAGACCGAGCTACTCCCTTGGCCTCCCGTTTTCCCTGGAAGCTGTGGCCAAAGTGATGTTTTGGAGGCTGTGGGTCGCAACCCTAGTCCACGATGTCTGTCACCCACCTCACTAGTGTGGAGTGGCCAAGAGACATCGCAGGGCATGCGCCTCCTCAACCACCAGGATCCGCTTTTCCCAGGGGCGCGGGTCTCCACACACGGCAAACACGTGGGTAGGCGTTTGTTGACGGTCAAATCAGTGAGGAGCCTACACCGACCGAGAACAAGTCAGACCTAACACTGGAACAACGACGATGTTGGTATCGTCCTGTCCATAACACGTCATAGACAAGGACGACAGTGGTGTTGTCCTGACTGGGGCAAGAAACGGTCACCCCTTTTAGTCGCCTCTTACGACATGCAGGTATGCAGTGTTCCTATTCTACCCTGGGCACACATGGGTACCCCCATTGGGGGTTATGGGCATTTAAATCTCCCATAATCAGAAAGGGTCTCGGAAGCTGGGCTTCGAGGGAGTCAAGGTCTGCCCATGGGATATCAATCCCAGGAGGCAGGTAGAGGGAACAGAGAGTGATGGGCACATTCAGTTGCAGTGAAACTGCCATGGCTTGGAGAGGCGTCTGTAAAGTCACTGGGATGTGCATGCATCCATTCCAGATAAGAATAGCCACCCCTCCCACAGGGTGGTTTCCCTGCTTCCGGGTGTCTGTATATATGTTGTGGCCCCATTAACATCGACAGTTCCATTGAAGGAGATTCACCATTAGGTGGGCTTTGGAGGTTTATTTCTATTCCTCCCTTTTTTCCATCCCACAGCAGAAGAGGAAGGAGTTCCCTACAATTGGGTCTTCCTCCTCCATCTCAAGGGAGGAATCCCCATCATGCCCCAGTTGGGACATGCTCTCACTCAGTGCTCTCTGCTGTTGGCCGAAGAGCTTGGGTGGACAAACCAAAGACACGTGCCCCACTGTGGGGGCAGGAGGTGTCCCTGGTTTCTTTCCTCCTCTCTCACCCATCACCACCGCTATGGAGGGTGCCAGCTGGGCTGAGCCAGGAAGGGGTTGGTTGGTTGGTTTGTTGGTTTTTGTTTTAGGGCCCAGAAAGGCAATCATGATCGTGGGCATGCAAATGGCCTTCCCACCATGATGGAAATAAATTATGGCAAAAGCCCACTCAAACTAACAACAACAAAAAGACAATAGCCAAATAAATATTTAAGAATAAATATAGGCAAAAGCCAAAACACAGAAAAGTAAAAACAGCAAAAGCCAAAAGAGATATAACAATAAGAGTGGCAAAAGCCAAAACAGATATAACAATAGAAGTGACAAAAGCCAAAAAGTACATAATACTAAAAGTGCCAAAAGCCAAAATAGACACAGAAATAACAAGGCAAAATACAAAACAGACACAGAAATAAAATGGCAAAAGCCAAAATCAACACAGAAATAAAAGGCAAACGCCATAATGATACAAGAATATAGAAAATAAATAAAATTATGTGGAAGAGGCCAGCCTCTTTCACAAATACCAGCTAGTTCTCCACTGCCTGGGGGTTATCCCCAAGTGAAGTGGAGAGCTCTGCACTGACTCCCAGTCGCCATCTAAGCTCTCGGTATCTCTCACAGCGACTAAAGATGTGCGCCACTGTGAGGCTCCGAACAGAAGTCACACCATGGCTGATCCTTACCCCATAGAATGTAGGAGTGGGTGAGGAACGTGTGACCAATCCGAAGCCAAGCAAGAACAACCTCCTCCCTCCATGACTGGCGGCATGAGGACACCCAGTGCAATGGAGTGTCCTTCAGTGTGCAGAGTTTGTTGGTGGTCTCTGCAAACCACTGGGACCGCCATTGGCCATGGACGGCCTGCCAAACCACTGGGAGAGCATTGGGGAGGGGACAGCAGTGTTGGGTTCATCTGGCAAGTGGGCCACCTGAAGGGCATGGGCATCCGCCCTCTCATTGCCCATGATGCCAATACGCTCCAGGACCCACATAAACAACACTGTCTTGCCCTGCTTACGAATCACAAGCAGCAATCTGTGCACACCCTGGAGGATGGCATGTCTGTTATATCAGGTGTGAAACAGCTGAAGGGAGCATAGGGAGTCAGTCGAAGCAACAAAATGTCTGTTGTTCGATACTTGGATGAGTTCCTGTGCCCTGTGCAGAGCTGTGAGTTCTGCAGTGAAGATGCTGGCGACGCCTGGAAGGCGGCCCCCTATTGCATGACCAGTTGTAAAGACTGACCAACCCACCGAGGAGCCATCCTTTGACACGTCCGTGTAAATAGAAACATAGCCTCGATAGGGCCAAGAGAGGCGTCAAAACTCTTGTTGGTACACTGACCTATCGGTACTGGTTTTGGGTAAGGCTGCTAGCATTAATCCAAACTTGGCTCTGGCACTGTCCAGGGTGGCACAGAGGCCGGCAGTACAGACTGCACCCTAGGCAGAGTCACACCCAGGCCGGTAAGACCGTCTAACCACCGCACCCCGAATGGAGGAGGATTCCCTGGGCAGCGGTCAAATGGCCGTCTCATAGTGTTACAAAAGACAGCTGGGTGTGTAGGGTGCTGCGTCTGACCTGTCAGTCGAAAAATGTATGCCGCTGCCAAGTACTGCTGCTGCGCAGCCAGTGGTGGTTCACTAGCCTGAGCATAAAGGCTGAGTACTGGACTGGTGCGGAACGCCCCAATAGACAACCGGATTCCAGCATGATAAACGCTGTCCAGCATCTGGAGAGTTGACGGAGCGGCCAATCAATACACACAGCAGCCATAATCCAGACGTGATCGCAAGGGTGATCTGTAGAGCCAAAGCATCACCGTTCGACCTGCCCCAAAACCAGTTCTCTGCAGGTACCACAGAATATTCAGGGAGCGAAGGCACTTTGCCTTCAGCTCCTTTAAGTGCAGGACCCATGTCAGACGGCTGTCAAAACGGAGACCAAGAATCAGGGCTGCCTCTACAACTGGGAGGAGGTGGCCCTCAAGGGTAAGCTGAGGCTCAGGGTGAAGCCCTCGCTTACGACAGAAGTGCATGACAGTTGTTTTGTCAGGGGAGAACTTATAGCCACGAGAGGTGGCAAACTCGTTGGCACTGTTAATTGCCAGTTGCAGCTGGCGCTCAATGCTGTGCATCAGGGCAGCCCAGTACCTAATAGAAAAGTCGTCCAGGAATAGGGACGACTTTCCCGGGGAGTGAAGGGAGGATGGGAGGTCATTCACCGCAACAGCAAAGAGCGTCACACTCAAGATGCTCCGCTGTGGGACACCATTCTCCTGCAGGAAGGCCGAGCAGTAGGTATTACCCACATGCACTCTGAAGGTCCGGTCACACAGAAAGTCATGGAGGAAGAGGGGCAGATCACCCCTGAGCTCCCGCTGTTGTAAGGTCTCCAATATACCATGGCGCCATGTGGTATCATATGCCTTCTCCACATCAAAGAAGACAGCCACTAAGTGCTGCCTGTGGAGAAAAGCCTCGCGTACTGCGGTCTCCAGGGAGATCAAATGATCCACTGGAGACCTGTCAGCACAGAAGCCACATTGGGCATTGGCCAGAAGGTTGTGCCGTTCCAGATACCACACCAGGTGCCAGTTCACCATGCGTTCCATGGTTTTACAAAGACAGCTCATCAATGAAATGGGTCTGTAATTTTTTGGAAGGCTACTATCCTTCCCAGGTTTTTGCTATGGGATTATAGTAGCCTCTCGCCAACCTGCAGGGATTTCACGCTGCTGCCAGATGTAATTGAATACCTCAAGGATCTATATTTAATTTTAAGAGTTGATCAGTTGTTTTTCTGATACAGTGCAGTACAGATGCATTATAATTCATCGCCATAAAAATGTCTATATTTTCAACTTAAAAAGATATAATTTATTTATTCCATCAAAAATAGTTGGTTATCCTCAAGTGTTTAGAGTGAAATAAATATTTATTCCTGTTTACTACATTCGCAACGGAAATCTATAATCACACTGCAAATAACAAAAGTGGTGGAACACAGCAGATTATCCATCCACCACACTGGTATTTGGCCACTGGAAATTACTTCATGCCTCTCATGTACTTATTTAAAGCCTTGAAGCAGGTTATTTCAAAGCAATGACTAAGGAAACACAAGAAGTTGAAAGCAGACTTGAACAAAAAATCCAAATGATGGGAATACGTGTGCATCATGGTTTGTGCTACAGAAACGCCATGCATGCGCTATTGCCTGCCATCTGCTCAACACCATGTGCGTTATGATGCATGCCCTTAATGAAAACAGAAACACACCAGAGTGGACATGCCTTTAGGACTCCACCACATTAGGACGGCAGCATATCACCCTTCCCAGGGGCGGATCCAGGGGGTGGGGTTGGGGTTGCAACCACACACCCCCCTAAATTTTGGGTGGACATTTACACTGACAAATGAAAATTGCGTTTCCAATCGCCACCAATAGCTCAACCCCCCCTTCCGATGAAAATCCTGGATCTGACCCGTTTTCACACGATTTCATTGCCAGTTCAAGTCGTCACCCTAACAATTTGACTACTTCCAATCATTGTACTTATTGTACTCATTGTACTTATAAAGAAAATTTAAAGGCTATACCACCTTATGTTTTGCTCTAGGAACGAGTCTACTACCGATTATCACAGGTCTGCGATGAAAAACTCGTCTTCAAAACAACTATTGTTTTTTTACAGTTTTATGGATGCTGATTACTTGAAAAATAATTAAAATATTCTGTTACATACAGTTTAATCAAATATTCAATTTTCAGAAATTATTCATGTTATTATTTATTCATATGTATCCATGAACTTATTATTGTTAGATGGTCTATATAAATACAATCCAAGAATGGTGGACTATTGTCTAAATGTCCCTTGGACAGGATAGTTTGGCCCTTGAAATAGGTGGCTGAAGGATGATAGGGTTATTGGCCATTAATACAGGAAAGGGGCAGTGGTGCATCCATCAGCAGATCAAGGGGGAGCACTTTAAAGAAAAGTGTGCTCCAAATACAGTATTTTTATATATTCAAATCTAGCTAGCAATTACAATAGGTCATCTCCCGCCCCTTACACAATGTCCAATTTTCAGTGGTTTAGCCAACTACAGATTTTATTGCAATTGTTGGACTTGAAGTATAGAAATGTGGATAGCAATGTTAACCCTTAAGTAGTCGCGTGCAATCACAGAACATAAGTACTCACATGGTGCATTTTGTACACCACAATGGAAATGTCCCATATGGGTAAATATAGGGACAATCATGGCCTCTTCAAAGAATATGCAACACACAATTGAAGAATCCTTTCATCACCATCCTACCCTTATCCCGCCTGTGGGAGGGTAAGATCTGCAGGTTCTAGCCACCACTTTCACTTAGGTTCGCCGGGATTTCTCAGAAAGGGTAACCGTCAGAGAGCCTTGACCATCGAGGACCAGCACCAAGGGCATCAAGGGCAGCCCAGCCAGCGGATTGACGAGACTGGGTATCTGCCTGACCAACCATTTTCCACTGGCGGTCATGGCCAACGTGGCGTGTTGGGGAGGTAGGGTCAAAACTCTACCCCAAGATGTGTCAGAACTGTCTGCTCAGCCCGGAGGGCCCAGAGACGTGGCAGGGGGATGCGCTCCCTCAACCACCAGGATCCATTTTTCCAAGGGCTTGGGTCTCCATGCACGGCAAAACATGGGTAGGCAGTTACCTCCGAGAGTTTCCTACAGTTACCTCCAAGTTGTATGATGATTGTATGTACATGATGGGACTCCCTTCAGAATGTCGCCTGTCGTTCATGCCAGGTGGCCCTGTATGGGGTAAAATGTATCACTGCCTGCACCAGATACCAGGCGGAAGATAGGTGTCAGGAATTGGCGGTCGGATTATATGATCCACCCAAACACAAGAAAAAACTGCGACTGGTGTACAAAATGCATCAACGTGACTACTTAAGGGTTAAAATGCCTCGTCAGTTGCACCCCATTCAGGCGCTAAGGGGTAGCAATTGCTGCATTGCTCCCCCCGCTGGATCCGCCCCTGGAAAGAGGCATTTGTCACTGTTTAGACAAATGGTGTTGGGCAGATGAGACAAAACACTATTGCACTGGTTGGTGGAGGTTGTAGATAACGAAATGGTGGTGTGTTGGTTGGATTTTTTTGGGGGATAATTGGGAGTGGAGAGATGCAACTCAGACATGATGATGAATGGATGTGTATGGTCATGTAATGTGAAGAAGAAAGAAGAAGAATGGGGGAAAACAAAGTCAAACTTGGAATTAGTTTGGAGGTAGTAGTGGTAAGCTAGACCCAATGGAAGATCCAGGGGTAGATCAGGGGGAAGCACTTCAAATTAGTGCACTCCAAATATTTTTTAAATATTCAGAATCCATAGTTATAAATCTAGTTAGCAATTACAAAAGGTGCTCTACTGCCCCTCAGGCAGTGTCATCTCTTCAGTGGTTTAGCCAGCTGTGGACTGCACTGCAACTGTTGAAATGGTAGTATAGAAATCGGGATAGCAGTGTGAAAATGCCTCATTATTTACAAAAGTGAATCATGAATCAGTTGAAATACGTACCCCATTCAGGCACTGAAGGGGTAAAAATCGCTGCATTGCTCCCTCTCCTGAATCCACCACTGTCTGGAAACCACTGACCTGCCCCTGCCACAGGTGCGATAAGGATATGATGATATAGCATAAGATATTACTGTTGTGTGGGACAGGGCCGGTCCATCCATAGGTTCAAATTGTGCAAAGAACGCGGGCGGCGGCGCTGATGGGGCAGCCAGTGTCACACCTCAAAGAGGTACCTCAATGTGTCTGGGGTATACTTTGAGGTACTTAAACAAATACCTCAAAGTGTCCGCTTTTATGTGAAAGTATCCAGGCCGTTTTCAATTTTACCTGGTTAGTTTTTCGGTTCGTTGGTGTTTTAGGGTAAAATTACTGCAAAAAACGAGTATTTTTGTGAATAGAGGTTATTTTGTAATGTCAGAATTGCAACTTGAGTGTGGAGACGTTGAGGCCAGGCAGAAGGAAATCAGAATTGGATATTCGTGGCTACACAAAATCATTCACATAATCGATATGTATCTTGTTTGCGGGAGAAGGGCGGGGGACGAAAAGTAGAGATCATTGTAAAGGTATGTATGGTAATAAGCCCCACATTTCTAAAAAATCGCTATAACTAGAAATAATGAAATGTGAATCTCAAAGTTATTTTATAATTTTGATAAGGTGACATTAGTCATTCATAAAACCTATAAATGAAATGTGACAATTTAACTACAACTAGGAAATAAAACAAAGTTTTGACATATGTGAACTGGGGCGTTTTACCCAATACTGCGGGTAAAACACCCCACCTCCAAATATTACTTAATTATGCCTCTCTTATGTGGCTGTTGCATGTCTAATGAAGTCAACCAAAACATTCACTGCATTGTATCCAGTCAACTTTTGACTTAGTGGAATAGTAATACTCGTGACATTCATCACAAAAATTTTCATTTTCCATCTAACAAGCTTCTGCTAAAGCATAGGTCTCCAACATTTGTGATTGGTGGGCTGGATTAGGAGTTTTTTCAAAGGCTGGTTTGCAACAACCCGATTTATGGTGTTATTTTACAAAAATCCACAAACTGTAAAAAGTGTAATTCATAAATCACATGCAGGCTTCTCCATGTTTAATTCTGTATTGTGTGTGCTTAATTCTGTATTCCATTTTATTGGAAGAAGTTATGACAAACTGTATACTTTCCTTGATAAGAAAAATATTTATAGAAAAATATTTTATTGTTCTTTCTCTATGGTTCAACACTGGTTTATGGAATCCTTCCACAGGCCAGAAAAAATCGACTAGCGGGCCACATCCGGCCACTGGCTATATGATGGAGTTATGACTGAAACTAGCTCTAGTTTATTTTAATATATAGGTTTTACCCATTTTCTGAAGCAAAACACATATTAACAAAAATGTTGTGGGGCGTTTTTCCCCAAAACAGGTGCCATGTGCTCCAACATCATAACATATGTTATGGACATAGTACAGAGTTGAAAACTTGGCCAAATTTTAGATTAAGGATCACAACTTAATACACCATTTTCAAATTTAAAATATCTCCATACGTTTATGAGCATTTACTTTTACCAGAAGCATTCCAATAAATTGCGGAGATTTACTTTTACAGCTGACTGCAGTATTTATTTATTTTCACCAAACCAAATGACAACAATTCTTCTAGAAATGCATGCACGATGTGCCATACACATAATCTATTGCCTTATAGTGCTTTTACCACCATCTCATCAAAGATAGCTGTCCTGTTACAACTGGAGCGTATTACCCCGTTTTACCATACCAAAGACAATTCATCACCTTCATCTTTCACCTCAATCGATAGGTAAAATTAATAACCACATAAAATGGAAAGCGTACACCAAAAATTAAAGAGCATTGCGTCATCTACGACAGTGGTTTTTAACGCGTGTTCTGCAAACAAATTAAATGCAGAAATAAAGGCGTGGGAAACAATCGATACAATTTAAAATAATTTTTGGATGTGATTGTAATCAGAAAATGACATAGTTGTTCGTTTTATTGTTATATGAAGTTGTAGTAGGTACCAAGTGTAGAAAGTGTGCAAGCTGATTTAAAGTTTATGTTGAATTGTAAATGTTCTGTGCAAGTAAAATGTCACAGTGTCATGTTACCTGGCTTGAAAAGGATTGAGAACCACTGATCTAAGAGATGGTTAGGTCTAATTATAACTTGATATAAATTACGCCTTGATTCATGTTTCATATCTTCTCTGCAGTGAATACAGTATGTGCTTTGCAGAAAATATACTAATTCGGGCTGCAGCATTTGTATCTAAATGGTGGACACTTTGAGGTACTCAAAAATTGCCTCAAAATGTCTGGCTGGACACTTTGAGGTACTCAAAAATTGCCTCAAAATGTCTGGCTGGACACTTTGCGGTACTCAAAAATTGCCTCAAAATGTCTGGCTGGACACTTTGAGGTAGACCCCGGACACCTTGATGCGTGACACCTTACAAGTAACACAGAACTTTTAACGCTTTGATGCTTCAGGAGAGAATCCCACCTCGGTGGGGCAGTTTGTAGAGAGCACAGTAACAACGTCAGTGGTTCTAGGATCGATACTAGACCATGGTGGGTTGGCTTCTTTTGGGCAAAAGAGATCCCAAAGTCCACCTTTCTTCGGATGAGCAGGAAAACCGAGGTCCCATGTGGTGTACAATAACATTGGCATACGTAAAGGAACCCCCTCTTTTGTGCAAAGGGCAGATGAGGCAAAATCTCCAGGTGTAGGATGCCCCAACAAATGGTAGACTGACGATAAATAAGCACAGGGGTTGCAAGTTCGGTCGACAATCGGCTGTGGAAAACCCTTGTCCAATATATCATTCTTGTGTCCATTCAGAGGGACAAGATGGGTAACCGACACTGCCATAGGCGGGAAAAGGGTAATCAGTTGCTGTTGTTTGGAGAACAAGAATGTTGGGTCCTCAGGGGTTCCTGTCGTTAAATATTTCTGTCCTTGGATTTTTACCCCTGCCCAACGGTTTTCAGGTTCCTTTGAGAATGTGCACGGAATAGTTATTATTTGGCTAGCTTATCCTTAGAATAGGTGGCTGCCCCTGTGTATGTTTTTCCCTTCCGTCTTTCTATTCCTATGGCAATTAATCCCCTTAAAGCATAATAAATTTATATGCATGTATTTTGAATAACAGCGATCCATTAATTTTATTAATTACAATTACAGTAAAACACTGTTATAGCGATTTGTTGGGGACCAAAGGGAAAAAACGTTAACAGTTTGAAAACGCTATTGCCATGATGTGCTTTTTTGTGTTTTTCTATCCATAATACTTATTGGATTGTATGTATGCGATGTTGTGGTTAAGCAACGTCATGTGGGGGTACATAAATGATTTCTCTATACGTGCAGTAATCAAGAATTGAGGCTTGCTTCATGGTGGATGGGTTGCTTCCACCGGGTAGTGAAGAATTGCATTGGACACACCAGTTCTGATCTGATCACTGAAGTTAAGCAGTGCAACCCTGGCTAGTACTGACATGGGTGGCCACTTGGGAAAACTGGAATGGGTAATACCCAAAAATTGTAACATTAGTGTAGTGTCTGTGCAGTCTCTGCATAACAACTATGTTGTGGACAGGGCTATAATGACCTTGTAGTTGAAGGGTCCTAAAACACAAACAAACAAAGAAATAATGCTTCCATCTCTGGATGTTGAGGCACACATATCCTCTTGGTATCTTGGCTAACCTCAACACATGTTTATCATATTTTGTCACAATTGTTGATAGCTGCTTGAGAGTGGGAATAACCTCAGTGAGCAGACAAGAACTGGTGTGTAGAACGCAATTCAGAACGCATGATCAGACGAGAACTTTGTCCAACCCAATAAGCCACTCCCCCGACGCCGGGGGGGGGGGAGCGAGCTCCTGCATCTGAGAATTTTGACCGCCTACACACTTATTTCACTTAATTAGATGGAATTCTTTTACATGCATACACACCATACTGGAATGCAAACGAAGGCTACCTATCGTTGGAACCTTGGGTGGCATAACTTGTGACCTATCGTTTGCTTCAGAAACGTCCCTTAGGATCAAACTTAAAACCACGGATTAATGTGGAGTTGCATTGCATGGACACTGTCATGAGGCTTTAGACATGAGTGTCTACAGAAAATTTCCCAGGTAAGGGCAAAGGCTGGAAGTAAAGAGGAAGACACAGATTGCAAAAATCTTTCAGAGTACCCTGCTCCCCCAACCTGCCCCCTCAAGATGTCGCCATATGCTGGGAGAAAGCCACCCTAGAATCACGACGTGGAGTCGCGGGTGACCCCAAGCATTTATAATTCGTCATATCTTTGTAATTACTTGTATTATTACTTAACGTGTAATGCTGGTTCAGTACCCAGCAGTAATGCTGGGTCGGGCACCCATCTTGTCAATGAATGGACACAAGGGTTATATATTAGATGGTGTTTTTCTTGGGTATAGTGTGCCCCTAGACTAATTGTACATTATACACATTTAGAATATGGGTTTGAAGGCAAGTATGCATCTGTTCAAAATTTGCAAACTCTTTTATTATCAGGAGGTGATTTCAGTTCAATTTGCATTTAAATTATAAAATCTGCATTGAGAACATTGTAATTGTTCAAAGAATATAAATAAAATATATAAATAAAAATGTAAATTAGTTTGTTCAAAACTGCAAATCTCTGAAAGTTCTTGACCGATAGCATTGAAATTCTGTCCCAACATTTCACTCCAATAGAGCAAGGTTTTTATATAATGATTACCGTAAAATCTCACGTAAAGTCCGCACCTCAAATATTGTCCGCACCAGTCTATAGTCCGCATTAGCGATGGGTATATTTCAAATATAGTCGACACTCATGTATAGTCTGCACTTTGAAATTCCTACTGCAACCAGTGGCGCAACTTGTAGGGGCAATGGGATCAAACAGAGGCGTACCTAGGCTTGGTGTCACCTGGTGCAGCAAATCCTGGTGTCACCCCCACCACTGGTTCGTGATTGCTGGGCAGTCCCAAGTGAAAATTTCCAAAAAGAATGTGACCATAGGCCAAATCCTAGTTAAAGTGGCAGGCAAGGCACATTCTTGGAAAGGAGAGCAGGCCATAGATGGTGGAAACTACCCACAAAAACGGAGGGATTTACCCACAAAGTGCACAGGGAGGTAGACTGGTATTGGGAAGGCACAGTGGATGCAATGTGGGACAGGGTGGCAAGAAAAACTAGAACCTGTGGGAAAGCCATTTTAGGGAAAGGACAAGTAGGGGCCACAGTCCAGAGAAACAAGCAGACATGGTGGTGGAATAGGAAGGTAGAAGCAGCTGTCAAGCAAAAGAATGCTGCTTTCCACAGTTGGCAGGAGACAGGGGACCAGGAATCTAAGACACAATATAGGCAGGCAAAGACCAACACTAGTAGGATCAATGCCCTGGCCAAGCACCAGAAGTATGAGGCACTCTATGAGCAGTTATGGATAAGGGAAGGGGAGGTTTTCAAACTGGACAAGCCTAGAAATAGGGCATCTAAAGATATACCCCGGGCTATAACAGCAAAGGATAGCAGAGGTGGGGTACTATCCCTGACGAAGGGAATGCTGCAGCGAAGGGAACGAAGGGAATGCGCGACCTCTTGAATGCTGCAGGGGGAGATGGGGACCTTGCCACCTATCCTGAATTGGCAGGGGATGGTGAACTGTGTAACCAGGGCGCTTAGGAAAATGAAAGGTCGAAAAGCTGTAGGCCCAGACGGAACACCAAATTCAAGTGTGGCATAGCCTAAGGACGACAGGTATCAGGTGGCTAGGGAACCTTCTCAGAAAGATAGCCAGCAGAGATAGAATGCCATTGGCATGGCGTGAGAGTTGTATAGTACCACTCTTCAAGGGCAACGGGATGTCCAAGAGTGTTGTAACTATCGAGGTATAAAGCTGATGAGCCACTCCTTGAATCTTTGGGATAGGATTATTGCAGGTGGAAATCAGGTATCCCACCTTTGGCAGGGCCGGATCTGCGGGTTCCAGTCCTCCACTCCTGCCAATCTTCCACCAGATCCCCCTCCACCCCATGCACTTCCATGTCCTTGGGGACAACTTGCTCCCACATCTGTTTCAGTGTCCCCTGCCTCAGCTGTTTCCAACCATCTGCATTCCTGATATGGACCTAAGGATCTCCTCCCCTCTTCTGATTACGTGTCCATACCACTTCAACCTATTCTCCCTCGCTCCTATGTGGAAATCCCTCATAGGAATGATCTTGCTCCCTCAACCTATTCATAGCATAGCTGGTCTAACCACTGCCCTGTAAAACTTCCCTTTCAACGTGAATGGGACCCTCCAATCACATAAGACTCCGCTTGCCTGTCTCCACTTCAATCATTCCCCATTGAGTCGTTGGGTCACATCAGAGTTATCTCCCCTTTGCTTTGGAACGTTGATCCTAAGTGCTTTACTTCCATGGTGTAGCCAAGTTGCATTGGACGCACCAGTTAAGCAATGCAAATCCATGTTAGTAACATGGGTGGTTGGAAGTGAACGTTCGGTGCTGCTAATTTCCCCTTTCCTACGCCCTCTACACCTAGCCCCCCCCTCACCTGCGAGCAGCCTCCTTAGGGTTTGGCCTGTTATGGCTGCTTGGCTTACTCCCAACCCGATAGTGTAACATACTCCTACTAATACTACTCTTGCACCTTTTTCAGCAGTTGGCCTCTCCTGGGAAGACCCCTTTTATTTCCCCAAGATGTTCATACCCTGGCTATTACCCTTCTTCATTGACCTGGAGAAAGGTTATTACAATGTGCTAATACCCCAAAATAGTCACATTAGTGTAGTGGCTGTGCAGTCTCTGCATTAGAAATATGCAGTGGATGGGGCTCTAATGACCTTGTAGTCAAAAAGCCCTAAAATACCTACGAACCAAACAAGTTTATGTGAATCCACTAGCGGGACTGTGTCCCATACAAAATTCGCATTCATTGAAACGAAAATTCAAATAGGTGTAGTGCTGTAGGAAAAGATTTGATCTGAAACGGTGAAATAGTGTCACCCGGTGCGGACCGCACCCACCCTCGGTACGCCTCTGGGATCAAATGAATTTGAACATGAAATGTCAGATTGCCTTGACGATGAAATTGACATAAGAACGTACTGTGTAAAATCGTGTTGTTAAGTGTAATAAAATGTTCAGAAAGTGAAGAGCAGTTTTCATTGAGAGCCCTGGGTTTCATTTATAGTCCGCACCCATATATAGTCCACCCTCGCATATAGTCTGCACTAAATGACCCTTTGTTTTGCGTATAATCTGCGGGCACTATGTGAGATTTTACGGTATATAGATGCCACACCTGTGACAGGTAAAAACATGCTAATTTGTAAAACGCCATCTATTGGACGTCAAAGCAACATATGCTATTCTAATTTACAAACATGCAATTTAATTTTCCATTTACTACTTTAATATTCTTTTTCAGTATTATATTTTAATATTCCATTTGCCATTCCATTTCCTATTCCATTTCAATGTTTCCAATTGCATTGTTAGTTGAATTTCAATAATTTAAATTTGTTTTCACTTTCATTTGATGAATTCAATATTTTGTGTGATATTGAGTTGGAATTCAGCTGTGTCATTTACCATAGTTCATTTCGTGAGTATAGTTTTTTCCATTTTTTTATCGTTTAACTGTAGTTACTTTTCTCTGCAATTGTGCGGTGTTAATTGATCTGTGTTGAAATTGTAATACGTCGTTAGTATTCTTTTTGTTGTCTTTTATTTTGTGTTTTTTTCCCTTTTTTAATGTTTTGCTATTTTAAATTATTATTATTGTATTATTCACATACAAAGTATGTATTTGTATTTATATGTATTTGCTATAACTTTCTTTCTTCTATTTCACTGCAATTAATGTGCTTTACTTCATTCCAAATAATTTTTCTTTCCATGACAGTGGAAAAGGGGGGGGGCTGAAGATGAATATGCAAAGGCAGAATACTTAGCTTTAAAATAGGAGTGGTCAGGATCCAGAGGGCGAGGTTCGCTCTGGAAGTGAGGTGATATCAGCAATGCGGGAGTTTAGATATTTAGGATCAGTGTTCCAGCGAAACTGTGAAATACTCAATGTGACCCATAGGATCAAAGCAGGATGGCTAAAGTGGTGACAGAGAAGTGGAGTCCTGTGCAACTGCCAGTTTCCAATAAAGCTAAAAGGCAAAGTTTACAAAACTATGGTTAGACCAGCTATGCTATATGGTTCACAGTGTTGGGCCACGAGGAAGAGAACATGGCCATGTAAATTGAAAGCAAGTAGCTGAGATCCAAAATGATCATGTTACAGGTAATCTCGGGCAGGATGCATTGTAGAAAAAACGAGCGAGAATCCACACGTGCTCCACACGTACCTTCTAATAACAGTGAATCTTCATATTGAGGATCAATAAGTTGCTATGGTAGTGGAAAAGTTAAAACAAAATAATTACTAGCATAAGCATTTTGTTTGTTACTCGTATACTTGCATGCTCACCAAAGAGTAGTATTCTCCCTTAGGTGTTTACGTTCATTATCATATCAGAACATTTGATATAAGGCCTAGACATTCACTTCAGAACCTGCATAAAATTGGAACATACCATTTAAAAAGATGGATTTCTCGGACTCAACCTGTATAAATGAAGTTCTACTGATATATAAGAAGCTGTTTTTTGTGGTGAATGTAACATCTTCAGATTTACCCATAAACGGGTCAATTTTGAAAATCTACCGGCTAGCATATGCGACTTGTTACTTGCTTCTAAAATGGATTACTCCCGTTCTCATGGTATTTTCTTTAGTCGCATATGATAAGGAGCAGTTCAATTGGTTTTGGAATAATTATGCATCGGTTTTTGCTACGTGGTTGTTTACAGCGACTTCTACTCTTATAGTTAACTACAATCTCTTGTATTACCTCAGAGCAGAAATAAACGTTTTGTTAAGCAGCCTCACTGCGATACATTTAAATACACAAGCATTGAAAGAAGTTAGAACTGCCATATTTTCACAAATTAAAATGACTATTTGTTTTGCCATAATTCAATGTATTATGGTAGCAGTGGAAATTGCCTACCCTGCAGTATTTTATGGTGAAAAAGGGTACTACATCTCAATAGAAACTGTATTGCTGCCTTGTCTTCTTGCTATAATATTTACATTTTATTATATGTGGGGCATGATGTTGACATTTCCAAATACTATTATTATGGCATTCACCAAGCACTTTTTTTATGAAACAATCAAATTACAACGAGCAAATACGTCTCTTGAAGTCAATCAAATGTATATTCAATTTTCTGATAAGTACTTGGCATGTGAGAAAATATTCGTCGCCTTAGATCACATTTACTCACCATTGCTTTTTCTAATGTGCATAATTAATATGCCTTGTGTAGCAGTGATTATGATATTTCTTTTTACTAAACATTATGAACTGGCATTTGAAACCTTGACAATTGGAGCTATACATATTTATATATTAATCGTCTTGTTCAAGATATTTTGGTCGTCTGAGCAGCACTTCAAAGTAGTAAGTAAAGTAGTATAGGGTGCTCACAAAGTCTTGCCATGATTAAGAAATTTAATTAAAAAAACTGTGCCAGATAGATGCATATGGTTTTTTTATTATGATAACCAGTTCAAAAAATTATTTTGCAGCATCGATAAACTTCAACATTTGCACCTTTCATAGCTGGAAGAATATCTAGATGATATTCAATCTCTCACAAATTACACAGGTCTGCAAAAAAATACTTTTTAAAAATTGTTTTACGTTTGATAACTGATTTTCATATTATTAGGTGTGCTGATTCCAAAAATGCAATTCATTTTCTTTCTATCACCTAAGGTATTCTCTAAAAAAAGTTTCATAGTTTGGGAGAAATAAGGGAAATTGCAGCATTTTGATGTTTTGATTTTCATTTCATCACTCTGCAAATACATACTTTACATTTATATTATAGGTCTAGTAATGAATGAATACATAATGATTTAATTTGTGGAGTTGCGTGAGATCAGCTCTTTTTAACCCTTAAGGCCGCCACACACGATCAGTTTGGTGTGTCAGTTCAGTGTGTGCACATCGATGTGTTCAAATTGGTGTGAAGGAATGAATTGCCCACACACAATCAGTTTGGTGTGTCACGTACTTTTGTTTCTTTTCGTTAAACGTCATGTGACGTCATTTAATTTTCCACATCAACCAGTAATTCTATCGTTACCATGGTGCAGTTTTTTTAAAGATGACGTTTATCCACGTTTGGGCATGCACAGAACAAAAAACGTGAGCGCACACACACACACGCTAACTTCGGACTGACGTCAGTCCGAACTGACACACCGATGTGATAAAATTTCTTCACACCGTCAGTTAAAATTTTTGGTGTGAGCGAAAACTTTTTTTGGACACACACCAAACTGATCGTGTTGCCTTTATGTCAATACAGTCAGGTCTCCTTTTATGTGGGGGATACGTTACTCAGAAAATCGATTAAAAGTTTTCTGATGTTAAAGAAAATAGATTTCTTAATAAATTTCTTTGGGAAGCTGAAAAAGATTTATATGAGCCTTAATTAAAATTGTATTTCAATTCAATTGTCTATCTGGTAAGGGTATAGACCATCTGCAAACTGTTTGTAAATCACTTTCGTCATCAGAAATAACTGGCTTTGCAATAGATCTCTTTGATATACAGTAGATGATACATTTTCACAGACTCTCTGCAGACTTTTGTTTTGACCATTATCATTATCATTGTGATACCCGTATCCCACTTGTGGCAGGGTCGGGTCTGCAGGTTCCCTGAACATGTTCTGATTGGGGACACTCCAGTCAGGGGTCTGGAACATGCAGGGATATTGGCTGGGTTGTTCTGTCAGGGGGATGCCGGTGTCACACGTCAAAGTGTCCAGGGTCCACTCGAAAATGTACAGCGGGACACTGTGAGACAATTTTTGAGTACCTCAAAGTGCCTACCATCTAGGTCTGAATGCAGATGCCCTAATTTGTCTCTTTTCTGCAGAGCACATGTGTAATGTGAATCGCCGCGAAATTTCTATCAAAATAACTTACCTGGGTAATGGAAAACAGCCAAGACACATTGACATAAAAGTGAACACTTTGAGGTATGTGTTAAATTACCTCAATGTGTCTGGGGACACTTTGACACCAGCCTGCACCTAAAGATAGTTTAATAATATCATCGTCATTTAAGACATCATCCACCAGCAGTTCTTCTATATCATCATGTTTAAAAATGTTCAGATCACCTCCAAAATAAGTTTTAATTTTAGAGCATGTTCAGTGGAACTGCAGACCCGACCCTGCCACAGTCCGGATAACGGTATGATGATAATGGTATGATTATTAAGTATCATGTAAAGGTGCAGAACCCCCTATTGTGTATGCTAATTTCTGACCGACTAAAACTTCTTTCACTGTATTTTATCAGTGTCAATGGGGCTAATACCCCATTCGCACTACAACTTCAAACTAGATTGAAATTTAGTCCAGCTTGAAAAAATAGCCAGATTGAGTCACTTATGTGACACATGCGTTCACACTGGACATTGGCTAAAGCATGTTGTCTAGGAGTAATAGACCAATGGGAAGAACTACTACTCAAAAATAAAAGGGGCTATCCATAAAGCTCGTCCATTATGGATGTCCCCAAACTGAAGGATGACAAAAATTTGGAGGCAATGTTTGTAAGGATACAAAGTCATATTCCATATTCCCTCAAACTTTAACTTATTTCTCACATAAATTATTAATGTTCTCTGTCCAAAATTTAATGAAAAGTCGTCACTCCACAGGTCTCACTTACCGCTGCCATGTTTTGCTGGCAAAAAATTGAAATGCATTCTGGGAGTTTCAAACTAGATAATACCTTCATCTAGTTTGAAAAAGTAGCTTGAGTCGATCTAGTTTGAAAGCGCTCATTTAGACCGAATTCAAGCAACAATGTTCGCACTACGATTTTCAAGCTAGAACTAAATTTAAAGCTAGATTGAAAAACACTAGCGTGAACGTGGTATTAGGCTGACTATACTTCCTAAACAAGCATACTGTACATGATGCATATTTGGCGAAATTTTTTTAACCAAATGCAAACCACATAAGTTAGAAATCACATAAAAAGAGAGCCAACAGTACCCAGAAAGTTCCACATTGTTCAATATCCAGGGTACCCATATTGACTGAAATGGAATTGTGACAAACACATGTTTTGACATGCAGGTATTTCTTGATGCATGATGGCCCATGGATGGTCTTTATCTATTGTTCACTTTAACCTTTGTGTTACTACCCAGGTACACATGTACCCATTTTTGACTTTGCATTGATGCCAACAAATTTCTTTGAAAAAGACCATTTTGTCCAACCAGATCCCCATTATTTGGGAAGTTTCAGAGTGAATCTGTGTATTAATGCTTCTTTTTAACAAAAGAATATTAACTGATATGACATTTAACTGATATACCCCTCTTGTTACCTGCTGGGTGCATGTGTACCCATAGGAATATTACAGATGGTGCAAATTCATTAAATGGTTGAAACAAGATAATGCTATGTTTTAATTGTAGCAGCTTATTGTATCCTTAAAAATATGTCAAAGGATGTCATGTTACTTAAGATTGTGGACAATTTTTACAAACAGAATCTCTATTTATTAGTTGCTGCATGATGGACCAACAATGATTATATGTCCATGTATATCCACAGGCGGATCAGGGGGAAAGTGTACCCCAACTATTTTCAAATATTTAAGATCCTTTAGTATAAATCCATCAAGCAATTATAATAGGTCTTCTACTGCCCCTTTGACAATGTCCCAGGGGCAGACCCAGAGGGGGAGCAATGCAGCAACTGCTCCACCTCAGTGCCTGAATGGGGCACAACTGATGACGCATTTTTGCATACTGCCAGCCCAACAGTTGCAGTCCACTCTGTAGTTGGCTAAACCACTGAAGATAGGACATTATCTAAGGGGCAGGAGAGGACCTATTGGAATTGCTAGCTAGATTTATAGTAAAAGGATTCTGAATATTTAAAAATATTTGGGGTGCACCTTTTTTGATATGCTCAGTGGTTTAGCCAACTGCAGATTGGACTGGCAGTATACTGTAGATGTGGGAATGGCAAACGCTAAAATACCTCATCAGTTGCAAAGTTGAATCGGTTGAAATATGTGTCCCATTGAGACACTGAGGGTAGGGGGGGAGCAATTGCTGCATTGATCCCCTATGGATCCACTTCTGCACGTTGAACAGTAGTAATAGTAGTTGCTGGTGTAGTCAAAGCAGAAATGCGTGTCTGAGAGTTGCATCCCTCCACTCCCAACTATCTCCCACCAGGTCCTCATCCACCCCACACACTACCATTTCCTTATGTACAACCTCCACCAACCAGTGCAATAGTGTTTTGTCTAATCTGCCCAAAACCAGCTGCCTAGACAGTGACAATGCCCCTTTCCAGGGGCGGATCCACAGGGGGAGCTATGCAGGGATTGCTACCCCTCAGTGGCACAATGGGGCACTACTGATTAGGCATTTTTAAATTGCTATCCAAATTTCTATACTGCAAGTCCAACAGTTGCAATCAAATCTGTAGTTGGCTAAACCCCTCAAGATGACCTATTGTAATTGCTAGCTAGATTTATAGTAAGGGATTCTGCATATTTAAAAATACTGTGTTTGGGGTGCACTTTTTTTATGTTATCTCCTTGATCTGCTGCTGGATCTGCCACTGCCCCATTCCTTAATGAATGGCCAACAACCCTATCATCCTTCAACCACCTATTTCAAGGGCCAAACTATTCTGTCCAAGGGACATTTAGACAATAGTCCACCATAAATAATAGCATACTATTTCTTTGATTGTATTCCTATGGACCAAATTTTAATTTAACATTAATAGGTGCAAATCATGCAAATAATATTTGGTAGGTGATAGAGATACTAAATTTCTGAAAATTGAATTTTTGATTAAACTGTACGTTATACAATATTTTAATTATTTTTCCAGTAATCAGCATCCATAAAAGTGTAAAAAACAATAATTGTTTTGAAGACTTTTTTTCATCACAGACCTGTTATTCGCTGGCAAGATATTCTTTCCTTTAATGTGTTAATGTCAGTGGCAGATATAACAAACACGTTATCTTTTACATCTCCGAACAGGAATAAGTCTGAGGGGGTTATGTCTAAAAAACGTCAGGGCTGAGCTGTAGGACTATCAGTAGGGAAATGTTGGACTTTCAGAAAGACTTCAGTAGGACTTTCAGTTGGGAAATGTTGAAATGCATCATGGATAGTTTCCATTGTGTCAGCATTCTAAAAACCTCTCATATGAATGCTTGATGCTCTTAACATCTACAGGGTCGCATCCATACAAATTTATAAATCTTCTATGCATGCTAATTGGTAATTTACTCTCTTGAAACCACAGAATGTAACGGCGGTTCTTTCGTATTGTTGACATTTTCAATACCAATGTTTCCACCACCTACATTGCTTTTGCCTTTATTGTAACTAGGTGGAAAAACTTTTTGAACTGAGGATCATAATGAAAAAACCACATGAATCTATTTGGCTTACTTTTTTTAATTCAATTTGTTTATCAGGGCAAGACATTGTGGTCATCTTTTATTATAATGAAATCATATATTCAAACAACGCTTTCTATTGTTATTTTCAGGTCAGGAAATTTCTCTCTTCAATGCACATACTATTAGTAACTAAGGGCATATCAATGGTCCAACCGAATGAAATTGTGGTAGGTCTCAATGAATATCATATAAGGATTAAATTTGCATATGAAATTGCTAAAACCAACTGAGCCATTATCAGTGGTTATTTGTTAGTACTGTATTAGGGTTAATGATTTCATTATTTCATAAATTCTTTAAAACTGAACTACTGGTATAATGCTATATTTCAGAAGTGGTTGAATATGTTGCTGTTTGTAATGCCAATTAAAGTTACACCACTTCTTACAATAGGATGGCTTTTAGATATCGAAAGTGAAACATTTTATACCGTAAGTACTTATTAAACGTAAATTACAATTCTTTGAATAATTACACATATTGATAGTCCACACACAAACACATATATACAGGTAATTTCATAAAGTAACCAATAAGTAAACTATAACACAGGAAAGAATGTCTAGGGAAAAGTTATAGTTGATGGAGGGGGACATTCATTTCATAAAACACAGCACAAATTTCAGTAAAAGTCACATCTCGTTTTCCATAGACATGGGTATTTTTAACCATTGCATAGCTTTAAAAAATGGCAAATTTTGATATATCATATCCCTACACCTGAAATTATAAATAAGCTTTCAAAAATGCATTAATTAGTACATTATGTGTTAATGTCTGCGCTTGTGTGTTTGCTTGCGTTTTAGGGCCAATTGAGTACGAAGGTTATTAGGGCCCAGAAAGACTATCACCATGGTGGGGGTGTATATGGCCATCCCGCCATGATGGCAATAAATAAGGGCAAAAACCCACTAAAAGTAATAAGGATAAAAAGGCAATAGCCAAATAAATATTGAAGAATAAATTCAGTAAAAAGCCAAAACAGACAAAAAAAAAAATAAAAGCAGCAAAACCCAAAACAGACATAACAATAAAAGCAGCAAAAGCGAAAATAGACATAACAATACATGCAGCAAAAGCCAAAACAGACATAACAATATATGCAGCAAAAGCCAAAACAGACATAACAGTAAAAGCAGGCAAAGCCAAAACTGACACAGAAATAAAAAGGCAAAAGCCAAACAACACAAGGATAAAAGGCAAAGCCAGCAGAAAGGAAAAAGTGTATAAATTACATTTTGTGAAAGACGCCAGCCTCTTTCAGATATACAAGTGAGCTCTCAACCCCCTGGGGATTACACAGCTCTACAGAAAAAAAAATTTTTCTCATTTACCAAGAATATGAGAATGAATGTAGATTATTTTGAAATTGGCTCTACTTTGCGAGATAGTGCACAACCTTTAACATATGATACTTAATACTAAATGTCTTATATTTAATCAAAATGAACTTTTTCTTTTATAACTCTATTACATGTATATATATCATATGTATGTATATCTATATACATACAGGGTGCATTTTAAAGTAACCAATGACTTTATTTCAAAAACTATAAGATATAGGATAAACTGTTTTGTAAAAAGTTGTAGTTGATGGAGAGGGACATCATTTCCTAAAACAGTTTAGAAATTTTGGCAGCAGTTTTTCAGGATAATGCAAAGTTGCATCCCTTTTCAATAGATATGGGTATTTTTAACTATCTCAATGCAGAGCACTTGAAAAATGAGAAATTTTGATATTGCATATTCCTGAACCTAAAATTAAAAATAAGCCTTCAAATCTGAATTTATGGGGATTTGTTAATTGCCTGTGGCTACAGAATTTTGTCTTAGGTGTTGCACTTAGCCACACCAACTAGCTAACTTGGGGTGCAGACTTGGTTTGACCTCCAAGATAGCAAAGTTTGCACTCCAATTCTGTGCTCCCAATGTTAGCTACTTGGGGCACATAACAGTACCAATTTGCTGAGCTGCATACCTGAGACAAAATCCTGCAGCCACAGGCAATTAACATATCCTCACTAATGCCGTTTTGAAGGCTTATTTTTAATTTGAGGTATGGCAACATGCTATATAAAAATTTTCCATTTTTTAGGAGGACGAGTCAGAGTCACACCCAGGTCAGTAAGACCATCCATCCACTGCACGCCAAATGGTGGGGGAACCCTTGGGAGGCAGTCAAATGGCTGTCTCAGAGAACGACTAAAAACGGCTGGGTGTGTAGGGTGCTGTGGCTGACTTTCAGCCAAAAAATGTAGGCAGCTGCCAAGTACTGCCACCACACGGTCAGTGGCGGTTCACCAGTCTCAGAAAAAAGGCTCAATATTGGACTTGTGTGAAAGACCCCAATGGATGAACGGAGGCTGGCATGATGCACACTGTCCAGCATCTGGAGAGTACACTTTGTTTGTTTGTTTGTTATGGTTTTAGGGCCCATCAACTACAATGGTCATTAGGGCCCAGAAAGACAAACATCATGGTGGGGGTGTAAATGGCCTTCCCACCATGATGGCAATAAATAAGGGGCAATAAATATATAAACAGCCCACTAAAACTAACACATAGAGAAGGCAATAGCCAAATAAATAGCAAAGAATAATAATAGGCAAAAGCCAAAACCAGAAATAAAAGTAAAATCCACAAAAAAAGTGGCTAAAGCCAAAACAGACATAACAATAAAAGTGGCAAAAGCCAAAACAGTCATAACAATAAACATGGCAAAAGCCAAAACAGTAATAACAATAAACAAGGCAAAAGCCAAAAAAGGTCACAGAAATAAAAAGGCAAAAGCCAAAACAGA
>JAAFCE010009058.1:10522393-10586068 GCA_013389805.1 Trigoniulus corallinus
ATGCAGAAATGCTTCATTGAGTTAAAATTGGAAGGTGCACAAAAATTAGAAACCTAACGTTTTGCAGAACTACCAAAACCAATTGTTGACCAGTGCCATGATCCATGAACAGTTAGCTAACCAGAAGAGATGACCAGATGAGGCAGCTCAATCTATGCCATGCAGGTAATTGCTAGTCAGGGTTCAGTTGAAGAGTTTGCCCTGATATAATATATCACAGATGGGATGCTACCGTGTTTCCCCGATAATAAGCCACTGTCTTATTTAAATTTTAGTGCCAAAATAAGCACTAGGGCTTATTTTCAGGGAATGTCTTATTCTTTTCTATAATATATGCAATGGGTAGCACACTCAGTAACGGCGTCAGTAGATTTTGGTTTGATATTTGACTGAGTTGGGTTGGATTTTTCCAGCGAGAGGGAAGCCCTGAGTGCGCCTTCTTTCAGAGGAGAAGTAAACCAAGGTTCTGCATCACATACGATGAGCAAAGAATGATAAAGAACCCTCTCTATTCTGGAAGGAGTAGAGGTTGCCAAATTTCCAGGTTTAGGACCCCACCCCCTGGGTACAGTGGAATGTCCCAACGAACAGTGGAGAGATGATAAAAAGGATAGGGGTTGCAGCTTTAGTTGGGAACCGGCTGAGGGAAAACACTGTCCAATATGTCGCCCTTGGGTCCACTTGGAGAGACAAGATGGGTACCCTCCCCTGCTACTTGTTACCTAGCCCTATGCTTTTAAGCGAGTAGTAAGAACAGTAATATTCATGCCCATTGCTTCAGCCAGTCCCTCCTAGGAAGGCAGAACCGATTAAACGACTTGTCTGACGTCACGTATGAGTATTGGCAGTGGCGGCACAGTGGTTGAGAATCGCTGCAGTATACTCACTACTCCCTTTAATGAAATCACCCTATCAGATGCAGGAAGCAAAAACGGATGCGCCCTTTGCCTTAGGGCACGTGTTGATGGGATTTGGAGATGTAGAACAAGGCCAGTTGGGGTACTTTCAACAAAGATCATTGTGGACGGTGAGGAGTACATCACAGATATGTTTGTTGTACCCACAATTCTAGCAAACTGTAAAGTACTGATTGGGCATGATTTTCTGAAGCAAATGAGGGTCTCTATTGAAAACGGAGTTGTCAATACAGCACCAGTTGTCACATCAAGGCCAGGCAAGAGGCCAGTAGCAAAAGTGCATAGTCCAATGCCAGTGGTGAAAGATCATGTCACCCCTAACTGCCTGAAGGTGACCTATGTCAGTCCAGATGAGCTGGGGGGGGGGAGCGGCGAGTTGCATTGGACACACCAGTTCTCATCTGATCAGTGAAGTTAAGCAACGCAAGCCCAGTTAGTACTGACATGGGTGGTCGCTCGGGAAAGCTGGGTGTAGTGTAGTGTCTGTGCAGTCTCTGCATCAGAACTATACAGTGGACGGGTCTCTAATGACCTTGTAGTTGACGGGACCTTAAACTCCAACAAACAACAACAACAGATGAGCTGGATGTCCCAAGTTCCTACAAACGGCACATTGAAAAGTTGATCCAAAGTTAAAGGCCAAAGTCGGTGGCACAGATGCAAGTAGAAATGAAGATTATGCTAAAGGACGACATACCTGTGAGCCAATGCCCAAGAAGACAAGCTCCAAAGGAGAGCAAGCTTTTGAATCTTCAGGTGGAAGAGTGGCTGCAAACCGGGGTGATACAGCCGAGTTCCAGTGAATATTCCAGTGCAGTAGTAATGGTCCCTAAGAAAGATGGGTCCTACCAAGTGTATATAGATTATCAGCAACTAAACAGAAGAGTAGTATGGGATCAGTTCCCTATGCCATTGGTGGATGACTGCTTGGATTTTCTGAGCAAGGCCAAGGTGTTTTCTACAATAGATTTGAAGAATGGTTTTCTACATGTCCCAGTGGCAGCAGACGGTAGGAAGTACACCTTGTATGTTACACTAGATGGGCAGTATGAGTTCCTGAAGACTCCCTTTGGCCTATGTAACAGTCCAGCCAGCAGTCAGTAGAAATGTACTGTATTTTGTGAGTGCCATTGCTTACCAGGGTCATACCATGTAGAAGGGTGAATGTGACAATTGGGTAAAAACCAGCTGTGGAACAAAATTCCATCTAATATATCACCTGTGTATCCATTACTAGGGAGCAATAGGTAAGACACCATAGCCAATAAACCAGTAATTTATATGCCAAAATTTATATTTTGGTTTAATAATGTGGTGTTTGAAAAACCCTTGTGTGCTCAGGGTGGGTGTATGGCACCTTTCCCAGTGCATGTTGTTGGGTTGACTGAGTGGGATATCCAGGGATGGCCACCTGGAACAGCATAGTTGGTGCAGGTTGATATGGGCTCCTCTGGGAGGTGGCCATCAGAAAACACATACCCACGTGTTTGATACTAGTGGAGACCCAAACCCCTGGGGAAACCAGATCCTGATGTTTTTGGGGTTGCATTCCCTATAACATCTCTTATCTGCCCTCCAATGACAGGACAACTTTGACACGTTGAGGGGTGGGGTTGCGACCCTAAGTGTCAGGGAACATGCCACTTTGGCCACAGCCTCCAGAAGAAATGGGCGGTCATATGTATATGACGGCCCCTTGTTGGGCTCCATGGTGGATGGGGGCTGTGGACAGGAAATTCAAAATATGCACTAATCATCATCATCATCATCATACCCTTCTCCCGCCTGTGGCACGGTTGGGTCTGCGGGTTCTGGCCCTCCACTCCCTTGTCTCCTACCAGGTTCCTGTCCACCCCACACATCCCCATGTCCTTACGGACAACCTGCTCCCATGTCAGCCTTGGTCGCCTCCTACCCCGGGTGCTACTGACCACCTGCATCCCTGGTATGGCCCTGACGAGGTCCTCATCCCCTCTTCACGTCACGTGTCCATACCACCTCAGCCTGTTTTCCCTCATTTTTTTGGTAATGTCCACCACCCCCAGGCTACCTCTAACATACTCATTCCTAATTCTATCAGCTCTTGACACACCACTCATGTACCGCAGCATTCGCATCTCAGCCACTTGAACTCTATTGACGTGGGTCTTCCTCACTGCCCAACACTCGGACCCATATAACATAGCTGGCCTAACCACTGCCCTGTAGAACTTGCCCTTCAGCTTGATAGACACCCTCCTATCACACAGGACTCCGCTTGCCTGTCTCCACTTCAGCCACCACCCATTGATTCTACGAGTCACATCTGCATCTATCTCCCCATTGCTTTGGAAAGTAGATCCTAAGTACCTTACCTCTTGCACCTTTTTCACCAGTTCACCCCTTGAACGGACTTCACCATTATTTACCTGTCCTTCCCAATTGAAAGCTAAATACTCTGTCTTTGTCATGTTTATCTTTAGCCTTCCCTTTTCCATCGCTCCTCATATATCATTTAGTCCCTTCTCTATCTGTTCTCTGCTGTCACTGACTTTTTCCCTGGGAAGCCCCCAGTATTCACCCATGGCGTCCTTACCCTGGTTATGGAGCCTTCATACATATCTTGGACTATCCAAATAAACCCTTCTTCCACCCCCCGTTTTTGTAATACCTCCCAAACTACCTGTCGCAGTACACTGTCATAGGCCTTCTCCAGGTCAATAAAGATGGCATGGAGATCTTTCTTTTCTGCTCTATACTTCTCTATCATCTGCCTCAGAATAAAAATTGGCTCCATGGTGGACCTACCTGGCATAAACCCAAACTGATTTCCCTGGATGCTGGTTTTATTCCTGAGGTGACATTCCATTACTCTCTCCCAGAGCTTCATGGAGTGGCTCATTAGCTTGATACCTCTGTAATTACCACAATCTTGGACATCCCCTTTGCCCTTGAAGAGTGGTACTATCCAGCTCTCATGCCATTAAGCTGGCATTCTGTCTCCACCAGCTATCCTACTGAAAAGTTTCCCTAGCCACCTGGTGCCTGTAGTCCCTAGGCTATGCCATACTTGAATGGGGATTCCATGTGGGCCTACAGCTTTTCGCCCTTTCATCTTCCTAAGTGCCCTGGCTACTTCCTCCTCAGTTACACAGTCCACCTCCCCAACTGTTGCAGGTGAGGTGGCAGTGCCCTGTCCCCACCCCCCAGTATTCAAGAGGTTTTGGAAGTATTCCTCCCACCTCCTCTTCACCTCCTGTGGGGAGAGCAGGACCCTACCTTCCCCATCCTTCACTGTCATTGCTTGAGGAATATCCTTAGCTGCCCTATCCCTAGCCCTGGCTGATTTGAAAACTCCTCTTTCCCTTTCCTTTGTCCCTTACTGCTCACAGAGAGCCTCATACTTCAGGTGTTTGGCCAGGGCAATGGTCCTCTTAGCTAAGATCTTGGCCTGCCTATATTGAGTCTTAGACTCCTGGTCGCCTATCTCCTGCCACCTGTGGTAGGCAACCGTCTTCTGCTTGATGGCAGCTTCTACCTCCTCATTCCACCACCATGTCTGTATGATTCCCTGGACTGTGCCTCCTATGCGGCCCTGCCCCAGAATGGCTTTCCCACAAGTTCTAATCTTTCTGGCAACCCTGTCCCACATGGCATCCACTAACCCTTCCCAATCCCAGTTTACCTGCCTATTCACTTCTTGTATAAATTCCTCTGTTTTGGATGGCAGTTTCCACCACCTGATGACCTGTGCTCCTTTCCAGGAATGTGCCTTGTCTGCTGCTTTCACTAAGATTTCTAACATAAGTAGCCTATGGCCACTTTCTTTTTGAAAATTTTCACTGGGGAGTGCCCAGCAATCACGAACCTCTACTCTATGCCGTCCTCTAACCATAAAGAAATCTATCTGTGAAGCTCCTTGTGGTGACTGGAATGTGATTAGGTGCTTGTCCCTCTTCCTAAACCATGTATTAGCCAAAGCAAGGTCATGTGCATTTGCTGTGTCAAGGATGTGCTGCCCTTCTGAGCTAACTGTTCCATATCCCAATCCCCCATGAACCCCTCCATAACCCTGGTTATATTGATCTATTTCCTTGATCTATTTCCTTTCAACCTAGTTTCTTGGAGGAAAGCTACCTGAATCCTCCTTTGCTTTAGGATCCTAACCAATTCACCTGTTTTGCCTGTAAGGGTCCCCACATTCAATGTTCCAAATCTAAGGTTTGCCCCTATTTTTTCTGAACGTGCCCTGGCTGGAACCCGCAGGAACGTTGGCACTGCTTGCAGTGGGGGGATGCCAGCCTACCCCACAGAGGACCCTTGGCGCACTACCTGCCATGGGGTCCAAGGTCCCAACCCCCATGGCATTGTGGGCTACTGATGTCAGTGGCCTGGGGCCTGCCCATGCACCCCTGCTGTCTGCTGGCACTGGGGCTTCAACCCCCTGCACCACCAGTCCAGTGACTTCAGGATTGTTCATCCCTCACCCCATACCAAAATTAAACAAACACTATACAAATAAAAGTAAATGTTAATGAAATAAAAATAATAATATTAAAATGTGATTTTTGATTATTAAATTTATTGCAGCCATGGGCAGTTGGCACCCAGCTCCAACACAGCCATGCATCTGTCAATGCAGACGAATACATGTGCTACAGCAAAGCACGATAGTAGGTAGGCTTAAGCAGCCAACCTCATGACAAGCTCTCCCACCCTTTCAGGCGCCCCAAGACCACGGCCTTACCTTAACCCTGGGAGAGTAGGTATTTGCCTTATAAAAGGCGGTGTCACACGCGCCACCTAGTGGTCCCTCAAAATATGCACTAATATGAATCATGCAAAATTCAAAAAATCCAAAAAAAAAAAATTCCCAACCAACAGGGGAGGGAATTCAAACCTCAGTGCTGGCGGCCGTCACGATGAGCGAGTAGACCCCGGACCGTAATTATTATGCATTCATAATTTCTAGAGAGTGCAAACCTCTGATGCCTTTGTAGATAATGCAGCCAATGTCTTCTGTGGGGTAGGCCAACATTCCTTTGGGTTCCATATGCCTTGCTGGGGTGCCCCCAGTCAGAACATATTCACAAGGAATAGGGGCTAATCTTAGATTAGGAATGTGGAATTTGGGGACTCTTGGTACGGTAGTTTGTGGGGTGGACAGGTACCTGGTGGTAGATAGGTGGGAGTGGAGGACTTGAACTTTTAGACCCGACCCTATCATATGTGGGATAAGGGTATGGTGATGATGGTTCAGATAAACTGAATCATGTTGGCATTTTGAAATTAAAAAAGTTTTTTATTTTTGGAGTTGAGAACCGTCAATAAAATACATTGTTCCGCATTGCTAGCAGCACCCTATGCAGCTTTCTAGCAGAGGCAAAAAAAATCAAATGAAAAACCATTGTTTTCATGGAATTGTCGCATTCACCCAATTGTCGTATTCACCGAATTGTCATATTCACCAAATTGTCATATCACCAAATTGTCATATCACCAAATTGCCATTCACTGAACTGTTTGGACATGTGATCAGACAAGAACTGGTGTTGCCTACGTATTTGCCACTCCGTAAAGCCCAGCACAAAATAGGCAGTTTTCTTGCAGCGTCAATGGACGCATGTAAAGACGTTAGCAGACCACGTGACTGACAGATGCGTCAGTCAGGAAATCTATTTTCTTGTAACGTTTAGTGAAACTTAAAACGTAACGGCCTATACATGAGCGCCACCTATTGACTGATGACGTCAGCCAGATGTTTTTCGTTAGCAGTTTAGTGTGCGTCTGACGTAGAATTGGCAATGCATGCATTGAAACGCACCCTAACGTTATTGCACGCAGTGTTTGCACTTGCATAGTTGAACTGTCATCTGCTTAACGTAGCATGCGTCAGCCAAAAATGCTACAAGAAAACTCACTAATGAGATGCAGTCTTTGCAGGTGACTCACTATAAATTTCTGTGGCTCACATGATAGTATGTAGTTGCACATGTTAAGTCAGAGGGTGACCTGAGTCAGTGCCTTGCGCCACGTGACTCTGCGGAGCGCAGTGCCAATGCTGCAGTTTCCAGCGTGAAGTTGGCATGACAATAACAAAAAGTGGTGCGAAGCAGAGAAGTTCTCTTGTTATTTGATGCAAGTATGGTGAAAAATTGTGATTCAATGTGTGGCGATTGCCTGCTAGCAGAATTTCGCAGGGGTGCCATACCCTGCGTCTCATTTTGCACCTTACTTTAGTGTAACATACTAGATGACAGACAATGACCTACAGTACTTCTTTGTGTAGCATCTGCAACATGCAACGTGTTTCACTATTTCCCCATATACACAGCTAGGAATATAGAAATCCTGAAACCTTACCTGCAAATTTTAATTCCATTTGAGTGTGATTCTTTGATGTCGAAAAGTTAACTCACCTTATGAAGTCGAGGGCAAAGCCATTCCCACGAGAATATTTCCTCTGAACTTCATAGAGGGCAATTTGGTAACATAATAACATCAAACTGGCACACATCAACAGTGTCAGATAAGTCGATTTTATGTTTTAAAGTTGGTAAACATGAACATATGAGTTTTTTAAATTGCAATGCAGAGGGGCAGGGGTTGCTGACACAGCTATTACGTCTGTAAATTCAGGTTCCTCAGCCCGTGTGTGCTCGGGGTAGAATAGGCACACTGCATACCTGCATGTCGTAAGAGGCGACAAAAAGGGCAAATAGGACAACACCACTGTCGTCTTTGTCTATGACGTGTTCTGGACAGAACGATACCATCATTGTGGTTGTTCGTGTCCCTCCTTTATCCTTTACTGGATGACTGTCTGACTTGTTCTCGGTCGATGTAGACTCCTCACTGAGGTGACCACAAATAAACGCCTACCCACGTGTTTGCCGTGCGTGGAGACCCGCACCCCTGGGAAAAGCAGATCCTGGTGATTGAGGAGGCGTATGCCCTGTGATGTCTCTCGGCCACTCCATACTGGTGAGGTGGCTGACAGACATCGAGGACTGAGGTTGCGACCTACAGTCTCCAAAACATCACTTTGGAAACAGCTTCCAGGTAAAACGGGCGGCCAAGGCGGATACCCGGTCTTGGTCAATCGGCCAGGGGTGTTAAAGTTGTTATGCCCCCTAGGGTTGCTGTAAGTGGACCGGCAGTCAACCCCGATGCCAAAGGTCCAGTACTCAGGGATTATGCCACCCTAACAGTATCCTGTCTGAGTAGTCTCGATGCTCCGAATGGGCGTCCCCGTGTAGAGCTCCGTGTGGTGGGTAATACCTGCGGGCAGCGAATTCATAATTATTAAATTATGGCAACAATAAAAACAGGCTGGGGGCCTCTACAAATAACCCCACCCCTACCCCTTCTTCTTCTCCAGTTCCCAGCACTACACGGCAGCATTTATGCAATCTAAACAAGCTGCAGAACGCCACCCACTTAATTTTGCTGGGGGTGTCACTGAGGGGTATAACAACCCATTTCCCCTTGGGAGCTGTGGGCAGCTCTAGCAAGAGCCAGGGACACTGCCCCTGGACCAGATAGCATCCACTATCAAATGCTACGAAACCTACCAGAGAAAGGCGTTAGATACTTCCTTGAGGTTGCATTCCCTGCAGGTTGGCGAGAGGCTACTATAATCCCACTGCAAAAACCTGGGAAGAATAGTAGCCTTCCAAAAAATTACAGACCCATTTCATTGACGAGCTGTCTTTGCAAAACCATGGAACGCATGGTGAACAGGCGCCTGGTGTGGTATCTGGAACAGCACAACCTTCTCGCCAATGCCCAATGCGGCTTCTGTGCTGGCAGGTCTCCAGTGGATCATTTGATCTCCCTGGAGACAGCAGTACGTGAGGTTTTTCTCCACAGACAGCACTTAGTGGCTGTCTTCTTTGATGTGCAGAAGGCATATGATACCACCTTGCACCGGTGGGGGCTCAGGGGTAATCTGCCCCTCTTCCTCCATAACTTCTTGTCTAACGGGACCTTCAGAGTGCGAGTGCGTAACACCTACTCCTCAGCCTTCCTGTAGGAGAATGGAGTCCCACAGGGGAGCGTCTACCCGATACACCCCGATACAGTCGTCCCTATTTGTGGACGACTTTTCTATCACGTAACGGGCTGCCACGATGCACAGCTTTGAGAGTCAGCTGCAACTGGCACTAAACAGTGCCAACGAGTTTGCCACCTCTCTTGGCTATAAGTTCTCTCCTGACAAAACAACTGTCATGCACTTCTGTCATAAGCTAGGGCTTCAGCCTCAGCTTACCCTGAATGGCCGCCTCCTCTGTGTTGTAGAGGCAGCCCAATTTCTTGGTCTTCGTTTTGACAGCCGTCTGACATGGGTCCCGCACTTGAAGGAGCTGAAGGGTAAGTGCCTTCGCTCCCTGAATATTCTGCGGTGCCTGCAGGGAACTGGTCTTGGGATCGAACGGTGATAGATCACTCGTTCGATCACGTCTCGATTATGGCTGCAGCATCTATGGCATGACCGCTCCGTCTACCCTCCAGATGCTGGACAGTGTTCATCATGCTGGCATCCGGTTGTCCATTGTGGCGTTCTGCACAAGCCCAGTACTCAGCCTTTATGCTGAGATTGGTGAACCACCATTGGCTGTGTGGCAGCCTTACTTGGCAGCTGCATACATTTTGCAGCTGAAAGGTCACCCGCAGCACCCTACACACCCAGCCAACTTTAGTCACACTATGAGACGGCCATTCGACCGCCACTGGGGGGTTCCCCCCTCCATTTGGTGTGAGGTGGATGGACGGTCTTACTGCCCTGGGTGTAACTCTTCCTAGGGCACAGCATGTGCTGCTGGTCTCTGTGCCGCGCTGGACAGTGCTAGCAGCCTTCCCCAAAACCAGAACCGATTGGTCAGTGTACCAGCAAGAGTTTGGACGCCTCTCTCTGATCGATCCGGGCCATGTTTTTATTTACAAGGATGGGTCAAAGCATGGCTCCTTGGTGGGTTGGTCAGTCTTTACAACTGGTCATCTGATAGGGGGCCGCCTTCCAGGCGTCGCCAGTGTCTTAACTGCAGAGCTCACAGCTCTGCACAGGGCACTGGAACTCATCCAATAACTAAATGACAGACACTTTGTTATTGTGACTGACTGCCTATCCTCCCTTCAGCTGTTGAACACCCTATATGGCAGACATGCAATCGTCCAGGGTGTGCACAGGTTGCTGCTTGTGATTCGTAAGCAGGGCAAGACAGTGTTGTTTATGTGGGTCCCAGGGCGTGTTGGCATCATGGGCAATGAGAGGGCGGATGCCCATGCCCTTCAGGTGGCCCACTTGCCAGATGAACCCAACACTGCTGTCCCCTCCCCCGATGCTCTCCCAATGGTGTGGCGGGCCGTCCATGGCCAATGGCGGTCCCAGTGGTTTGCAGAGACCACCAACAAACTCCGCACACTGAAGGACACTCCATTGCACTGGGTGTCCTCGTGCCGCCAGTCACGGAGGGAGGAGGTTGTGCTTGCTCGTCTTTGGATCGGTCACACGTTCCTCACTCACTCCTACATTCTACAGGGTGAGGATACACCATGGTGTAACTTCTGTTGGGGGCCTCTCACAGTGGCACACATCTTTAGTCACTGGGAGAGATACCAAGAGCTTAGATGGCAAATGGGAGTCAGTCCAGAGCTCTCCACATCACTTGGGGATAATCCCCAGGCAGTGGAGAGCTTGCTGGTATTTGTGAAAGAGGCTGGCCTCTTTCACAAAATTTGATTTATACACGGTTTTTTAGAGTTTTTGCATTTATCCTTGTATTATTTTGGCTTTTGCCACGTTTATTATTGTATGTTTTGGCTTTCGCCTTTTTATTGTTATGTCTGGTTTCACTTTTGCTGCTTTTATTTTTATTTCTGTTTTTGGATTTTGCCTGTAATTATTTTTCCATATTTATTTGGATACTGCCTTTGATTGTTTATTACATTTAGTGGCCTTTTGAACTTTTTATTGCCATCATGGTGGTATGGCCATTTACACCCCACCATGGTGATTTGTCTTTCTGGGCCGTAATGACGTTTGTAGTCGATGGGCCCTAAAGCAACAACAAACAAACAAACAACAATCAGTGTTTCTCTATGATTTCTTACATAGTGGAACTTACGTGGCTTTTAAAATAAAGGTGGCGATATGTAACAGCAATAAACAGTACGTCTTTGTAATATATATCCAGGGCCGGCACTATATTTTGCGGGGCCCTGTGCAAACTAATGGTGCGGGGCCCGCGCAAAATAATGAAGCGGGACCCTTCTTAATTCGAATGCACAGGGCCCTGTGCCATCGCAAAGTTCGCACACCCATCGTGCCGGCCCTGTATATACCACTGCAAAATCATACATGACATACATAAGAAAATGAATGTTCAACACTGACATAGAAAGAATGCACAAAAATGAGGCCATATAAGGCATGGTCATCACTAATAGACACACAGGTTGCACAGACAATCATCATACTGTTAATCAGACAAATGACCAATGTTCGACCACTAAAGATGGGTTCAAAGCTGATACTCTGTTAAATGCTAGGCATGGTCTTTTGTGTGTGAGAGTGGGATGAAAACAGCAGGAGAGCTACCCTCGAAGAAGTTATAATCTCAACGGCAGTTGAAAACTCACAAGAGAGATAAGCGGGGGTTACACACTCAGTCTGGCATCAGTTCAGTCCATGATCTTAATCAAGAATAGACTGATGCCAAACTGATGGATGACATTACACCATCAGTCTCCTCAAAAACCCTGATTGCGCAAAAGAAACGATGGATTGTAATAAGGAAAAAGCTTGTATTGCAATTATAATAGGGTTAGCAACAAGTGGTAAAAGGCAACGTTGGACCAGGGGCAGATCCATATGGAGAGTAATGCAGCAATTACTCCACTCTCAATGCCCCTTGTTGTTGTTTGTTTGTTGGAGTTTAAGGTCCCGTCAACTACAAGGTCATTAGAGACCCGTCCACTGTATAGTTGTAATGCATATACTGCACTGACACTACACTAATATGACGATTATTGGGTATTAGCAGTACCCAGCTTTCCCGAGCGACCACCCATGTCAGTACTAACTGGGCTTGCGTTGCTTAACTTCAGTGATCAGACGAGAACTGGTGTGTCCAACGCAACTCGCCGCTCCCTCAATGCCCCAACTGGGGTGAAGCCATTTTTGACAAAGTAAGATACATGCATGAAGAAGATACCTTGCTAGTGAGATTTTTCATGCTAGATCCATAAGCCTAGATCTCCACCAGCACCCAGGCAACACCTTTGCCCTTTTCACCCATTCCAGCCGCACCACCCCAACACCCACCACCCCTGAACCTCTTCCAATGTGGTGGTTCCACAACCCTCCCCTGCAGTGATCCAGCACTGGACATGCCAGTATCACATGCCTGACGTCCTCCACTTGATCCCCACAGCCCTCCTCTTACCTGTGATCTTTGCCATCCTCTTGTTTCTTCTCCAGTGACCCAGTGACCCAGCTCCCACATATTATTTCACATGTATTGTACTCGTATAAGTCATTCTCTGGTTCCAACAGTTCTACAGGCATTGTTGCAGATAGTGCCAGATTTAGATATTGGAAGGCCCTTGGCTATTTCAATTCTCAGGCCTTTTTCAAGCCCGTCTCTGAAGTTTTGAAGCCTGCTTAATGTTGAGACCATAGGCTTCAGCCTACTGAGCATAGTGGTAAATACAGCACTTAGTCCCAGAGACTGGGGAGGGGTCAAAACGCATGTGTCTCCATTGCTGTCCAAGCAGTGACTGACACCAGACTGATGAAAAGCGTTCACAGGATCAATCTGACGCCAGTCACACACAGAGTGACGAAAATTATCAAAAAATTTAAAAATCCGTCAATCCTTTCCATCAGTCTGTCAGTCATCATGTTATACAATCAGTCTGGCGTCATTCTGACCGCAGTCATGGACTGAACTGATGCCAGACTGAGCGTGTAACCCCCGCTTTACATGACTGTAGCAGTCCTAAGGCGAATGACTGAAAGTGCTAAATACTGATCCTCATCAGCTGTTGTGGCTTTTCGACGCCCATGTCCCAGCCATCTAGATATTAATCCATAAGGAAATTACAGGCGACACTAGATGTTGCTTTGAGATGTTTTACAACCCTTATTTCTGATTGTCCTGCTTTCAATCTACAAATAATTCTCCATCACTTTCATACTCTAAACCAGTGATTCTCAATCTTTCTGAAGCCAGGGAATAGTAAACTGTGACATTTTTCTTCCACAGAGCACTTACAATTCAATATAAACTTGAAAGCAGGTTGTGCACTTTCTCCACTTGGTACTTACTACCACTTTTTATAACAATAAACAGACAAGACTGACATTTGTGTTTGCTGATTACGATGCCATCGAAAAATTATTTTAAATTGCTTCGATCTTTTCCATCACCTATATTTGTGAATTTACATTCTTAGCGGAACACGAAGTGGTTTCACAGAGCACCACTATTCCATGGACCACGAATTGAGAACAACTGCTCTAAAGTCTAAACGATGGTGACTAATGCCCGAAGAACAAATAATTATTGTTTGATCACCATTTGCAGTTTCGAGTTCAGTATTTCTCAGAAATTTTAATAAATGCAATCCTTCTCTTAATCTCGAACACCAGTGCACATAAACATAGCATTATAATATTTATTTTCAATGTTCTAGCATAAGAAGGTACAAAATAAACTGTTTGCTCCCTTTCTTTCCATTCAGTAATTGCTTATAAAAATGATACTTGTAATTCTTCTTTGTGGTGAGTATTTCTTTACTCAATAAAGGGGGAAGGGGGAATGTTGATATCACGCAGCAAAGTCAACAAGCAGAAATAAATGTCATTTTAAAAAATTGGTAGTGTTCGACGTTCATCAAGTAAAATATCCACTGATTTGGCAACATCATCAGTGTCAAGATTGGTAGCTACAAGCGGTTGTAAGTGCCCAAAAAGTTGTTACAATTAGGACAAAAATGCTCCACATTCTGGCAGCTATCCATGCAGAAAGGAATCAAACAACATCCAAATACGCATCTGAAAAGAAAATGATTATAAACAGCAGAAATGAAAACAAGTCAAAAGAACCCAAGTCACAGTGTGTGCAGTTCCATCTTCATAGGACCTACAAGTGCACATATGGAGTCTCTGAAACTTCCTCAACTGGTAGAAGCGACATAACCACCAGGACCGATCTTTCCAGCTAAATAAGATAAATCACATCTTCGTCAATTCTCATTATCATTCAAGTCCATCTAAAACATAGAAAGCTACTTGTCAGCTTTTGAAAGTGGTTCTTCTAAATTAAGTTCGAATTGTTCTCATACAGCTCTGCATGACAACTGTGCAGCACGGTGCAGTATGACTAAGGGGCGGGCCTAGCAATTGGTAGCCATACCCGTATCCCGCCTATGGCAGGGTCAGGTCTGCGGGTTCTAGTCCTCAACTCACGCCTATCATATTTTTGCGGACTGCTTGATCCCACGTTAAGTAAATTTCAGGAATGCAGATGGTCAGAAGCATCCTGGGCAGGGGGAGACCAAAACCCCCCACAACCAAATGTTAAGCTATTGAGTGTGCAAACACATCTGCTACATGAAATCGTCGAATATGTTCCCTCTGCCCTTCATAAATTAAACGCATGATGCAATTTTCATGCCACTGGTCCTCCAGAGCAATCCGTGGTAATCATCGTGGAGAAATTTGTCATCAATGTGGAAATTTAAAATAAATTGCGTATTGTGCATTGCAACATATTGATTAATAAATATGCATTCGAGTTTTAAAGTTATGGCACAGCATTTCAATAAAAAATTGCAATGTACTTTGATAGTCTCACAGGCTACCCTTTACCTTTAATGTAACAGCAAAGGTAGCATTACCTCTCTAGGGTTAAAGATATTTTTAAATTAGAGTATGTCATGTTAACAATCAATTGAGAGAAGGACATAATGGTATATCATACTTTAGACAAGGGAGAAATTCTTAAAGTTGTGTACTGAAGGAACTGAGTACAGTGGGCGTTAATGGGTTAATGTCGGTCTGCCTTCTTTCCAGGGTCGATTTCATTCATCAACTCCAGGGAACGGCGACCTACAGATCCCGAATTTCTACAGATCAACGCGTATAATTAACTATTACGGTACTAAATGTAGAGAAAGGTTCTTTCATGTGCAGATTGCATAGTGCAGTTACCACATGGAACCACAATTATTACCTTTTTTTCATTGTACGGAAAGTGCACTTGTAGACCTTTGTCCTGTTTCTGCTTTCCATTCAACGATACTACAATACGGGTCATTCTAGAATGGGGGATTACTCACCCTAAAAGACAAAGTCCACCAGCTATTAAATATGTGAGCAACCCAGCAGTAGTTTTCGTTGACGTGACCACGGTTGCACTGCATCGTGGACACTGCATTTGAATGGGGTGTGGTCCAAAACTCGATTGCACGTGTACTACAGTCACAGGAGGTGTAACCATCACCGTTGATCCACCGCCTAGAACGATAAAAAGCAGACCGAAAAAGACATTATCTGATTACTTTAACCAGTGCCGGATTCACCACATTCGCCAAGACCTGGCCTCGTGTTTACCTACATATTACGTATGTATGTTACACCAACGGGTTAGCAGCCAAAACGGGGCGGACTCTGGAGGCTGCTAGCAGGCGAGGTGGTGATAGGTGTGGGGGATGTAGGAGAGGGGAAACTACCAGCACCCAATGATCCCAACCGACCACCCATATTAGTACAAACTGGGGTTGCGTTGTTTAACTTCAGTGATCGGACGAGAACTGGTGTGTCCAACGCAATTCAGCCGCTCTAAATGTAAAATGTATTTTACTAAATAGGCCCCACAAAAGTTCGCGCCGGCTCGTGACCAGCTTTTTGCACCATTGTGGTATCAGTACTAACCTTGTGGTGGAGGAGCAAAACCAGGTTGTGGAGGAAGATAACCGGGTTGAGAAATTGGTTCTCCGGGGTATGGAGGTGGAGCGGTTGCTTGTTGTCCCTTCATCGTTCACAGCGTTCTGCAAAATACGAACAACAGTTTTTAAAACACTTTCACAACACATAACCTTTAGGATGTCCTCAATGCGTCTAAGTATTATCATGTCCTCATCCACCCTATCGCAGGGTCAGGTCTTTGATATATCAACACACACAACCACATCAACACCCCCATGATCCATATCCCCGCAATGATCCTAAGTTACATATCCCAGCTTTTCATAAAATGCCCATACCAAACATCTGTTTTCTTTCTAGTAGTGCTTCCAGCACTCCCAAACTCTTCCTTATATTCATTCAGAAATCTATTTGCTTTTGACACCCACTAAAACATACCAAGGTTGAAATTGACAGTGCTGACGTTCAACTTCGCAACCAGCACTCAATCTAGACCTGGACATAGTGCGTAAACACATTTCACCAACGAAAAATACACACGTGATCAAGAACAGGTCACAGTCACATTCACAGGAATTCTTCCCCAAAACTTTCTCAGAGTTCTCCGCACATCCGGACACTTAAATTGTGTAAAACACAATGTGTGAACACTACATTCGTCATTCACCTCGTGGTTCGCCTCGCCGCTCGTGTTGAAAGCGGTTTTTTGACACGAGTCAAAGGGCGCGAGTGACCTGAGGCGATTTGAGAATGACCAGCTGTCGAGATAATACGAGTCAAAGGGCGCTAGCGACGAGGTGATTGGAGAATGACCATCTGACGAGACATTCGGCGAATGTGTGAACAGTCATTCTTCATCCAAAGTATGAATGCGAACATTTCGACGAAAGTCTCGCCTCGTCTTATTCGCGAATGTGTAAATGCGGTATAATGTAAAAAAAAATGCTATCTAAAGCTACTTTTGGAATAGTTTGCCATAAACTATTTTATACAGTTGGGGGCCCCCCCCCCCCCATTAGGAAGATAAAAGCAGTTCCCAACTACTATTGGGAGCGTCGTTATCTGCTGCCAATTTCACCGATGTTTGTGATGAAAAGCTACGAACACAAGACCGAGGTTTTACCTCACGACACCCTTATTCCACTAATGACAGGGTCGTCCCCCATTCTACTCCCAAACAATCTTTTTTCATGAATGCTAGATCGGCTGACGTCCGCAAAACTAATCGCATGTTTCTTTTGGGCATACTTTAACCCCGTCTGCTCCCGATAACCTCCACAGCCAAAATAAAAGTGAGTTACTGTATGTAAGCTTTGGCATTACGACGCTTTCTGATACTAAATGGGTGTGGACCCTGTATAGCTCATGTTGAGTGGAATAGAGTTGAGACTCAAAAAAAAAAAAAAAGAAAGAAAGAAACAGGACTTTCTAATTTACACTACCACAAATGATTTTCCCATAAATGGGTCACACTACAACCTTGAACTTGCAATCACCAACGCCATCAGCAGGAAAATATGTTAACCAATGCCAACAACCGCGTTCGGCCTACAGGAAAACACACAGCTGTCAAACCTCTGGAACATTTCTGAATTGCGACTACAGTATGTTCTGTGATACTGTACGTAGGCACTCCCCTCATCACACGTTGAAAAAAAAATTAGTGGCTGATGTCAGATTCCACGAAAGCGATGAGTGCCGCATCGCCACCACTGAAACACAGAATACTCTAATCGAAATAATCCAAAAGACTCCCAGACCCACAATAGCAATCTGGTTGGGGAGGCCGGCATCCACTACCAGTAACCCGTCCACGACTCCTGTGGGTTCCAGACGCCTGGCTGGGGTGCCCCAGGACGAACTGTCTCACCAACCAGAGGGGCACTACTGAGATTAGGCACCACCAAGCAAGGGAGATGCTTATTGCATTCGACACACCAGTTCTCGTCTGATCACTGAAGTAAAGCAACGCAGCCCCAGCTAGTACCAACATGAGTGGCTGCTTTGGAAAACTGGGTACTGCTAATATCCTAAAAATCGTCACACAAGCGTAGTGTACTGTATGTGCAGTCTCTGCATTAGGAGTAGGCATTGGACGGGTCTCTAATGACCTTTGTAGTTGAAGGGCCCTGTAACGCCAACAAAAAAAGACCACCTAAGCAAACAAGGCGCACCGAGAACCTCTCTTTCGTCCATAAAAAGTAAAAACACCTCGGTCTAGCACACTACCTCTGCGCCACCGAGAAGGGAATAAATACTAATAAGCACATCGTCATACCATTATTTAGCTATTGCAAAGGCCGGATGCGGATTTTGTCCTCTAGTCTGGACGAAGCATATCTGCTTCGCAAATTGTACACGATGGCAAATTGTATACGATGGGCAATTCATATACCAAAATGTACTTTTTAGATTATGCATGAAGTGTTTGCACCTGTGCAGTTCAGCTGTCGTCTGCTTTATGCTGCATCATTGGAAGCATTATGCACGTAACATACCTACAGTATATGTATCTACAAATATCATGCAATCGTCGTTGGAATATACTGTATGTACTAAAAGAGTTTGCTGAATACATAGATAACTTCATATGATTTTTATGTCCTTCCATCTAGGTGCAAATTGAAGACATTTTAACTTAACAATTCCTCTGCCATTAGGGAGATTCATTGCAACGCTTTTTTGCAAACGTATGCTACACAATGCAGATGAATTGTCAACTGCACAAACACAAACGCTGCATGCATCAAGATGAGTGCATGTTTTGGCATACGTTTTACTATGCATATGGTCTGGTAGACGTTTGATGCAGTGTAAGAAACAAAGAAATGGCTGACAGGGGAAGAGTTCTCACGTTAGGTGGCGTTCATATATTGACCGTTGCATTGAAAATTTCAGAAACGCTGCGATAAAACTTTCCTTTTATTTGAAATCGTATGCAGGTCACGTGGTCTGTGCACGTTAAGAGTGAAGTACATTTATCCAGCAAACTCTCTACTGATACTGTACGTCATGTAGTACTAAATCTCCCAATTAGCGACTTTTCTTGCTGCTTCATGGACCGCAGTGAAGGACATATGCAGATGACGTGATTGACATACCGGTTAGTAAAATTTACAATGTAATGGCCGATGCAGGTTGCGCCATCTAGTGACTGATGCCGTCAGCCATTTCCATTGTCATGTGCAGCTGGCAATTCATGCATTAACGCATTCTGCACTTACACTATGCTTTTATGGCGATTTTCGGGAGTGAACGGTACCCAGTGTTGCAAAGCGGCCACCCATGTTAGTACTGAGTGTGGTTGCGTTGCTCAACTTCAGTGATGAGATGAGAATTGGTGTGTCAAATGCAATACAGTCGCTCCCTGTACCTACATACAAAGATCATGTGATTATGCAGCAGGCCCTGCTCTAAGGGGGACGCCCTCTCTGAAATTTGTCCAGGGTGCAATTTTGGCTGTGTGAGAAAAATACTGATTTACGGATTACCTTGTTCACTAAAATTTTAAAGTGCATAGCGTATTTATATTGTGTATGTCGATAAACTAAAAATATTTGCACTATGGTAAAGTGCCCAAATATCGTCCCCCTAAGCAAAATCTTCAATTCTGAGAAAATTATTTGCAGGAAAAATAATTTAAAAGCTGATTTAAGTTTCTCAACTCCTTACCTACTTGTATGGTTAGTGTGATACTATTAAATAAAACTTTCTAAACCATGAAAAATTAAAAACTCATAACGCAGATTTTGATTTTTCTAAAAAGGTGTCCTAATTCCGTCCCCCCTTTCCAGCTAACATCTACTGAATTATTTTTATGGGAAATTTCATTAAAACACAGTTGACATCTCTCATAATAAATTTCTTGAGAGAAAACTTTTTTATTCTCCGTTTAAATAAAATAGCCTAATATCAATTTTGGAATGATATTCTTCATAGAACTTCAGCTCTACTACATCTATATATCTATATAAAAATAAAAATGTAAATTAGTTTGTTCAAAACTGCAAATCTCTTAAAGTTCTTGACCGATTGCTTTGAAATTTTGATCCAACGTTTCATTCCAATAGAGCCAGGTTTTTATATAACGATTAAATAGATGTCACACCTGTGACAGGTAAAAAAAGGTAAAAACATGCTAATTTGTAAAACGCCATCTATTGGACGTCAAAGCAACATATGCTATTCTAATTTACAAATATGCAATTTAATATTCCATTTACTACTTTAATATTCTATTTCAGTATTCTATTTTAATATTCCATTTGCCATTCCATTTTCTATTCCATTTCAATGTTTCCAATTGCATTGTTATTTGAATTTCAATTATTTGATTTCACTTTGATTTGATGATTTCAATATTTTGTGTGACATTGAGTTGTAATTCAGCTGTGTCATTTACCATAGTTCATTTTTGTGAGTATAGTTTATTTCCCTTTTTTATATCGTTTAACTGTTATTACTTTTCTCTACAATTGTGCTGTGTTGATTGATGTGTGGTGGACTGCCGGTGATTGGGAGCTCCAGGAGGAGAAGACCAAAACTGACTTGGGAACATGTGGTACAAAAAGACATTGCTGTGTGCAGGGTGGATGGGAGCCCAGTTGGAGATATGTGGGGGTGGAGGATTGGAACCCACAGACCCTATTGGTTGTTTGTTTGGTGGTGTTTTAGGGCCCTTCAACCACAAGGTCATTAGAGCCCCGTCAAAAGCATTCTTATGCAGAGACTAAAAAGACACTACACTGATGCGACGATTTTTCAATATTACCAGTACCCAGTTTTCCCAAGTGGCCACCTATGTCAGTACAAGCTGGGGTTGTGCTGCTTAAGGGAGCGGCGAGTTGCGTTGGACACACCAGTTCTCGTCTGATCACTGAAGTTAAGCAACGCAAGCCCAGTTAGTACTGACATGGGTGGTCGCTTGGGAAAGCTGGGTACTGCTAATACCCAATAATCGTCATATTAGTGTAGTGTCTGTGCAGCATATGCATTAGAACTACGCAGTGGACGGGTCTCTAATGACCTTGTAGTTGACGGGACCTTAAACCAGCACCTCCTATATATGAAGGCCTACACATAAGATCGTAACAATCCTATGACGTCACTACAAGTAGTCCACTGCAACATAGAGTCCCCGTAGATCCTTACCTTCATTAAATTTGTGCTTCATTATTCATTGTAGCCCACGTGTTATTAGTGCAATTCCAATAATTATTAATCACTGTAGATTTAATAATTAATGAAATGTAATTGTACATTATTATGTGGTGAAGGATTATATTTTGTGCTAGCATCAAATTTGGATTTTGGATTTATAAGCAGTCTTCAGTTATAGTTGTGTCCTATGCCTTATCGTTGTGTGCTCCGAAATGTCGGGGTAATTATGATGAAGGACCCACAGTAAGTTTTTTTAAGTTTCCAACTGTAACAGCAAACTCCAGGGTATGTATTTATATACAGTATATTTGAATGTTATTTTTTAAGTGGCCCTCAAGGGTGCATTGTGGGCCCTGGACCGTCATCATTAGAAGTCAGCAATGTCACAGGGGCAAGATTGTCACAGGCAGGCAGAGTGGGATTGAGAAGGGACAGCTGATGCCATGTGGGACAGGGTTGCAAGAAAAATTAGGCATTTCTGGGCAGGCAGATATGGTAGTGGAATGATGAGGTAGAAACAGCCATCAAGCAAAAAAAGGCTGCTTTCCACAGGGGGATGGAGAAAGGGAACCAGGAATCAAAAATACAATGTAGGCAGGCCATAACCACAGCTTAAAACGATTATTGCCCTGGCCAAATACCAGAAGTACAAGGCCTTCTCTGATCATTTAAAGACCAAGGGAGGGAATATTCTAAACTGGTGAAGGCTAGAGATAGGGCAGCAAAAGATATACCACAAGCCATAACAGTCAGTAGAATGAAAGTAGCCGAGATGCAAATGCTTTGGTACCTGAGTAGGCTGTGGAGAGCTGATAGAATTAAGAATGAGTATATTAGATGTAGTCTGGGGTGGTGGACATCGTTGAAAACATGAGGGACAATAGGTTGAGGTGGTATGGACACGTAATTAGAAGAGAGGAGCAGGAGCTCATTAAGTTTATTTAAGGAATGCAGGTGGTTGGAATTACCCGGGGGTACTTACGGAGGTTGTCCGTAAGGATATGGTAGTTTGTGAGGTGAATGGAGACCAGGTGGGGGACAGGCGGTAGTGGAGGGCTAGAACCCACAGACCCGACTCTGACACAGGTGGGATAAGGGTACTATAATGATGAAGACTATTTGCTACTTTATGAAATCTGAAGTTGAGGGCAGGTTGTCCTTAAGGATATGGTAGTGTGTGAGGTGGATGGGGACCTGGTGGGAGGTATTCGGGAGCTATAACCCACAGACCCGACCCTGCCACAGGCGAGATAAGGGTGTGATGATAAAGATGATGAGGCTATAGCAGTGGCCTTCAAACTGTCGTTTCATGGAACCCTTAGATCTATAAGATGTTTTGGGGTTTGTTTGTGTTTTAGGGCCTATCGACTACAAAGGTCATTAGGGCCCATGTTTTGGGGGACCCCATCCCACCTTTAGAAACATACAATATATCTTGGCACTGTTAACGAATTGGAAGCCCACACATGAAGCTTCTGATTAATTTTCAAATAAATGTTTCTTTATATTTTTTGATAATAAACACTAGGTATCTAGTGAGTGCTTCATACTTTTTTTTAAACTTTTGACTCGCGGAACCCCCAGACATGTACTGTGGAATCCTGGGGTTCCACAGAATACAGTTTGAAGACCGCTGGTCTATAGTATACACCCACCAAATTAAACACTAAAAGGCATTAATATATACTAATGATTTTCTTGTAAAGCAATGGTAAGACGAATGGACTACCTCTGCTGACGTCACTAGGCAATGTGTAGGCCTTCATATATAGGAGGTGCTGCTTAAACACAAACAAACAAGTGCTGCTTAACTTCAGTGATCAGATGAGAAGTGGTGTGTCCAACACAATTCGCCACTCCCCACAGACCCGACCCAGCCACAGACTGGAGAAGGGCAAGATGATGATGATGGAGAAACGAGCACTTTCTCTTTTCTGAGCCACAGCAAAGCGTGGCCGGGGACAGCTAGTTATAATAATAAGGCATAGAAGTGGTAAACACATTATAACAAGGTCAACAAGTGATCATACATAAATCTACACTAGTCTAAGGGGTTGGGAAATTATAGAATATAAAAACAGAGCAATACAGTATGAGGGTCCCAAATCCGTCCTGGGGACGAATTTGAGAATTCTATGCCTTATTAGTATAACTAGCTGTACCCGGCCACGCTTTGCTGTGGCTCAGGGGGACGGATTTAGGATCCCAGCAATAATAAAAGAAAAAGTCCCATCTCTTGAACAAACAACCACAACTACACGGTTCTGACAACTGGAACACAATATTTAAGGAGTAATCTTTAATTATCAATTGCCAAATGATGAAAAAAATTTCTCGGAAGTGTCAATATAACTGTTTAAGGTTCGATTCCACAATGTAGTTAACTTACACAAAACCTATTTTTGGTGAAGCAGAAAAAAGCAACTGCATCAGAGCCAGTAGGAAACTGGATGGTTCTGAAGGCTTCCACGTGCTGTTCTTAAGGCTACAGCCCTCCCCTTGAAAGTTAAAGGGCGGACGGATTTAGGACAGGGGACGGATTTTGGGTACTTTACTATATTATTTCAAATTTAATGCAGAATTTGGAAATGATGCTCATTGAACTTGTCTGAACATGCATATTATACTCTGCTCTGAACAGAATAGCATTAGCACGCAAACAGGTTACAGCTTCAAGGTTCAGCAATTTTTCTCTTTGTCGAGGGCTAACCAACTGAAAGTTCCCCTAGTCCCTAAGCTATGCCACACTTGAATGGGAATTCTATCTGGGCCTACAGCTTTTCGGCCTTTCATCTTCCCAAGTGCCCTGGCTAATTCCTCTGTTACACTGTCCACCACCCCTGCAGACGCAGGATAGGTAGCTAGGTCCTCCTCTCCTTCTGCAGCATTTCAAGAGGTTGTGGAAATACTCTTCCAACCTCCTCTTTACCTCAGATGTACCAGTGGTGCAACAGTTTCGTTACTTAGGATCACTCTTTCAGAGCAATGGGGAGATAGGAGATACGTGACCCATAGGATTAATGCAGGTTGGCTGAAGTTGAGGCAGGCAAGTGGAGTCCCGTGTGACCACCGGGCCCCAATAAAGTTAAAAGGCAAAGTTTACAGAACGGTCGTTAGGCCCGCTATGCTGTATGGTTCAGAGTGATGGGCAGCAAGAAAGAACCACGGAAGAAGAATGCAAGTGGCTAAGATGTGAATGCTGCGATACATGACTGGGATGTCACGAGTTGACAGGGTAGCTTGGGGGGTGGGAGACATCGCGGAAAATATGATGGTGAAGCGGTTGAGGTGCTATGGGCATGCGTTGAGGAGAGAGGAGGAGGAACTGATGAGGTCCATTATGGGTCAGCATGCGGTTGAGGCCGCCATGGGTACGGGAAGACCAAAACGGACGTGGGAACAGGTGGTGCAGAAAGACATGTCATGGAGACGTGCGGGGTGGAGAGGGACTTGGTGGGGGGATAGAGAGTGGAGGATGGGAACCCGCAGACCCGACCCCGCCATAGGCAGGAGGAGGGTGAGATGATGATGTCGGCTATCACTATATGGCTCTGAGCACTGTGCAGGATAGATTAACACAGGATCAGAGTCAGGGGTAGAGTTGCGAGGGAAGATCAACAGGGACAAGAAATAGGACCTGATCGAAGTCAAAGACTAGAACCTACGAAACGCGGGATAAGGGAGCAGCGATGACCCCTGAATATCTTGCAACCGAGATATGTACTGTATTTAATGACGTTATACACACATGCAACCTTCAGAATGGAAACTTAACGTTAAGGTCAACGTATTAATAACTGACGGCACTGTAAATACTGTATACGAATAATCGAAGCAAAATCCGGTCTTGTGCACTTTCAAGGTGAAACGAAGGCCGGAAGTAATTTTTCTAAGAATATTAGCGCAATTGAATTCTAAGAATGATACACGATATAATAGGCTGTCTCTCCACGTAAAAGCTTTAATTTATATCTTTTCCGCCTATGGTATGGCCAGACGACAGACATTTTCGCCATTAGAACAGAATACAATTTGCCAAAACTATTGGACGGTGTTTTTTTATGCAGTTCGACACCATCCTGATGCTGCAACCCTAATAATCATGAAACACGCCGCCTGTTGCAGGGACCTTCACCTCCACTCCCCTCTTATCTTCCACCAGGCTCAGATCCACTCCAAACACTACTATATCCTCATGCGCAACCTGATCCGAAGTCTACTTTGGCCTTCTTCCCCTCCCCCTTGGTGTTTTCAACCAACTACATTCCCATAATTGACCTAACGAGCTCCGCCTCTCTTCTTTTAATTACATGTCCACGCTACCTCAATCCCCCCCCCATTGATTCTATGCGGCACATCGGAGTCCATTTCCCCATTGCTCTGGAACAGTGATCATACAGTGGTGGCCAAAATAATAAGAGTGAACTGTAAATGTGTCATTTCAAGGAAATATAACACAATTTTTCAATCAATTAAGATCCTAAAGTATTTTTACTTCATAAAGTAAAGCCTCAACAAAAAAATGGACACAGTTACAAGGTCAAATAATAAAGCAAACAAGAATTACAAAGGAAATAAGAGAACTTTGACATTTTTAGGTGGACAAAATAATAAGTGTTAAATATATTTCAAATGTTCAGAATACAGAGTTCAAAAATCATATGTAAAAATTATTTTGACGCAATATATACTGTTCATATTCAGTTCTGTGCAAAATGGGTAGGAGTAAATACTGTTCTGATGAAGAAAGGCGCCTCATTGTTGAATTAAGAAGTCAAATTAAAACTTACAAAGAAATTTGTAAGACCATCAAACGATCCGCTTGTGTTGTGGCAAATGTTTTAAAGCAGCACAAGAAACGAAAAAAAAAAAAAACAAAACCAGAGGACGCTCAAGAAAAACTAGGTTAAAACTTGACAGACGTGTCATTCGTGAATCCTTGAAAGATCCAATTGCTACGTCCATGGCAATTAAAAATAGTTTGCGTCTTAATATCAGTGCAAGAATAGTTAGAAGACGTTTGCAAGGTAATGGATTACATGGTCATGTGGCAAGAAAAGTGCCATTGTTAAGTGCAAAGAATGTAAAAGACAGGTTGCGATTTGTAAACACTAATGCAAACCATCATAATTGGAAAAACATTCTCTTTAGTGATAAAACTAAAGAAATCTATTTGGAGGTGATGGCAGACAGTTTGTTAGAAGGCCAAAACATGCAGAAATGATTCTGAAGTATACAATTAAAATGGTAAAAGTAAAACATGGTGGTGGTAACATCAAAATTTGGGGATGCTTCTCCTATTATGGTGTTGATCCAATACGTTGGATAAAAGAAAATGTGAATAAGGAAATGTACATTGATATTATGGAGAATGTAATGCTACCTTATGCAGATGACAACATGCCTTTACAATGGGTGTATCAACGCGATAATGACACGAAACACACAGCCAAGATAGTAACCAAGTGGTTCACCAGCAAAAATATTTAAAAACTACCATGGCCGTCTCAATCACTGGACTTAAATCCCATCGAACATTTGTGGAAGGAGTTAAAGGTTCAAGTTGGGACTAAAAAACATCCAACAAGCAATTACATTGGGAAGCAATCAATCAGGCATGGTATTCGATCCCCGTTTCAATTTGTCAAAAGTTAGTTAATTCCATGCCTAGAAGTTGTGCAGCTGTCATTAAATCGAAGGGGTAGGCAACAAAATATTAGTTGCTGCTGTTAATTTTGCTTAAGAATTTGTTTCTATTTAATTAAAAGTATAACTGTGCATTTACTCTTATTATTTTGTCCACCTACAAATGTCAAAGTTCTCTTATTTCCTTTCTAATTCTTGTTTGCTTCATTATTTGACCTCGTAACTGTGTCCATTTTTTTGTTAAGGCTTCACTTTATGAAGTAAAAATACTTTAGGATCCTAATTGATTGAAAACTTGTGTTATATTTCCTTGAAATGACACATTTACAGTTCACTCTTATTATTTTGGCCACCACCTGAACTCTTGCACCATTGTCACCAGCTCACGTGAAACCAATTTTCATCAGATCCTTGTATGGGTGACCGCTTGTGAACATTGTTTGCTGCTGATACCCAACATCTTTGTACCAGCGGTCTGTGCATGCTACATTAAAACTAAAGGGGTTTGACAAAATAATAGACACACTGTGGTATAAAACACATCATTTTGTTTTCCAAAATATCATGATGCTTTGTCAAGGATTTTTTGTTGTCCTCTTGTACTATGGCTTCCATGGATGTGGTTTGAGCCACCAGTACATCTGTGATAGTTGTGTTTTTTTTGCCATCATGTCAGACCTTTCAGACTTTCAAAGACGACAAATTGTTGGTGCCCACTTAGTAATGGAAGAAAAACTAAACTCGGCAATAGAGACAGAAGGGGATTGAAGAAGATTGTGACATCAAATAAGATGACCACTGACACAAATCTTTGCTGAGTACAATTTACATCTAGAAAACAGTTTCAACTAAAACAGTGTGACAGGAACTTCATAAATTAGACATTCATGGTAGAGCAACTATTGCCAAACCTTTTGTGAATCACGTGAATGAATTCAAGAGACTTCTGTGGTGCAAGGAGCACAAACCCTGTACCCACTGATCAATTGAAACATGTATTGTGGTCTGATGAATCTTCTGTTATGCTATTCCCAACCGCTGGATGTGTTTATGTAAGGAGAACTACCAAGAAGGCTTACAGTTCAGAATGTCTGTTGCCAACTGTGAAGCATGGTGAGGGTTCTGTCATGGTTTGGGCAGTCATTTCAGTTTTCTGTGGCTATTGTTACACTAAAAGGAAGAGTAACTGGAAAGGTCTATGGAACCATATTAGGCGACCATGTTCATTCAATGCCCCTATTCAAACAGCTGGGATTGTAAAACATTGGTTTGATGAACATGAGGATGAAAAAGCATATCTTCCCTGGCCTCCACAGTCACAAGATTGAAATATTATTGAGCTTTGGTGGTCTGTATTGAAAAACAGGTTAAGGACCCATTACCTACATGGAATTGGAGAAGTTTCTTTGTGAGGAATGGAATAAAATACTACTGACCACCATTCATGACTTATATGTATCAATCCTAAGGAAGATCCAGCCTGTTTTGGATGCCAAAGGTGGCCCTAAACCATATTAAGTAGGTGTTCCTATAATTTTATCCAACCTCTGTATGCAGTGGATAGACCCTAATGACCTTTGCAGTTAAAGGGCCCTAAAGCAGGTAGTGAGGAAGAATTAAATGGGGTGGTCATTGTATTAAGTGTGAAGGGAAGGATGAGATTATTTAGTAACTTCTGGGGCAGCAGGTGGTTGGGGCATCATATGTAGGGGAGACCAAAGCAGACGTGGGATGAGGTTGTGCAGAGGGACATGGTTGCATGCAGGGTTGATGACAGCCTGGTGTAGGAGTAGGTGGGAGTGGAGGAATACAACTCAGAGACCCAACCCTGCCATAGGTGGGTTAGGAATGTGATGATTATGATGATGAAAACAACAATGAAAAACCGGACACCAGTTCTATTCTGAAGGCAACATTCTATTACAATCTCCCACAGCTTCATGGAATGGCTCAAAGTTAATAATACCGTATTTATTGTAATAAACGGCGCGCCGTTTATTTTTTTCAAAGGCATTTTTGTTGCGCCGTTTATTGGAGAACGCTGATTATATTTTAGTACCGTTAATAAGTCGTTAGGCCCGTCATGCTGTATGGCTCAGAGTGTTGGGCAGTTAGGAAAAACCATGAAAGGCAAATGCCTGATATGTGAATGCTGCACTACACGAGTGGGGTGTCATGAGCCGACAGTAACAAAGCAACTCCTAACCCTTTTCCCGCCTATGGCTGGGTCGGGTACCCATTTGTCCTTCAGAATGGACACAGGGTGATATATTGGTCATAGTTGTTTTCTGCAGCTGGTTGCCAGCCAAAGCTGCACCCCTACGCTTATTTATCATCGGTCTAGTTTTCGTTGGGGAATGCTACCGACGCCATGGGGCGAGCTACTACACCTGGAAATTTTGCCTCATCGACCCGTTGCATGGTAGAGAGGGTTCTTTTACGTGCAAGTGCCATCGTACACCCACACGGGACCTCGATTTTACTTCTCAACCGAAAGAAGGCTCACTCGCAGCTTCTCTCTCGCCCAAAAGAAGCCAACCCACCACGGTCCAGTATCGAACCTAGAACTACTGGCGTAGTTGCCGAGTGTGCTAACCACTACGCCACCGCGGCGGGTGTCACACACCAACTGTCCGAAACGATTATGTTAGAGGGAGTTTGGGGTGGGTGACATCGCGGAAAAGATGAGAGAATCGGTTGCGGTGTAATGGGCATGTGAGGAGTAGCCTATAAGGTCCATTATGGGACTGCTGGTGATTGGGGGCACCAGAAGTAGAGGAAGACCACAGCGGACGTGGGAGCAGGTGGTGCAAAGGGACATGGAGGCATGCAGGGTGGAGGGGGACTTGATGGGGGATAGGCGGGAGTGGAGGATTAGAACCCACAGACCCGACTCTGCTTCAGGCGGGAGAAGGGTGAGATGATGATGATGAATAATGCCTAGTTCCGTATCACCACACTTCAACGCTAATCACGTCGCCACTGATGACATTTTGATGACGTTTTGTTCTAGTGCGTTATGAAGGAGCGCCAGCGCAATTCCTTAAGTGTAGCGCTTTAATTGGAGTCACGGCACGCCGCCGTAAATGTCTTAGTATATCCTCCGCCATTTTTCAAGCAGACAGCTCAACCGCCAGCCAATCAGAACGCAGCTTGACTTGCAGGACGCTATGTGAGTTGACCACCTGTCAACTCAACTACCGTCACGCATAGCTGCTGATTCATGCTGTGTCGGCTGATTCAACGGTAATAGCGTTAGCGCCTGGGTATACGGAATCAGGCATAAGGCACTCCCCACAGACAATCCAGCCAATATTCCTGTGAGTTCCAGACGCCTGGCTGGGGTGTCCCCAGACAGCAAGTTCAGTGGACCCAAAGATCCGACCCTGCCACAGGTGGGATAAGGGTATTGTGATGATTAATTTAGTATCTTTAATAAACAGTGCGCCGTTTATTAGAGGGCGCTGTTAATTAGAATAAATACGTACCTCTATAGCAGTGGTTTTCAAACTTTGTTGATTCACAGAACCCTGTCCCACATGGCATCGGCTGTCCCTTCCGAATGCCAGTTACCTGTCTGTGTGCATATGGTGTTCAGTCGTCTGTTTTGGTGGCAAATTTTCACCAAAGAATAAATTTCTCTCCTCTCCAATTTTTTTTTTTTTAATTTTTTAAAATTGGGAAAGTCCAGCAATCACAAACCTCTGATCTACGTTGCGCCCTGTAACCATAAAGAAATCTATGCGTGATCAGGTGCTTGCCCGTAATTGATAATTCAAGGCTATATGCTCTTTGCTGCCTCAAGGATTTTATCTTACTTGCACTGAAGCATATAAATTACACCCTACCCTCAAAGAGAGAGTCCAACCAAATGGGGTGCTAGTGATGACGTACCACGAGTGCAAACAAGAAAGTTAAACACTTTATTTTAAGATAAACATTCGTCAGGTGGAAATATCAAAGAGATATGGCCACAAAAGTAAAAAAAAAAAAACGCTTTCAAGTACAGTACTAGTGCTTCCTTCCCTTGTTTGGTAGCGTGCTAGACTACCCCTGAGCAAGATATAAATGGTATCTTTGCCGAGACCGCAAGTGCGCCTTCCGTTGACGGAAGGTAGCGGCTTGTAATGCATGCGATATAGATGGGCAACATTTGCAGCATCAAGCAACTTGCAGATCGGCAAAATTTCCAGGTATAGAAAGTTCGCCCCCTCCCGTCAGAAATAACAGGAAAAAAAACCCGTACGTCAAAAATAGGCTGACGGACGTTAAATATGCAACGGGTTGCCGGATTAGGTCGACAGCCAGCTTCGATTTGCACAAATGATTACCGGGCCCGCCGCCTTAGACGGAAGCTGTTAATTTGTTTGTTGCTGTTTTAGGGCCCTTCAATTACAAAGTCATTCGAGCTCCCTCCATTGCGTAGTTATAATGCAGAGGCTAACACACTACACTAATGCGACGATTTTTGGGTATTAGCAGTACTCAGTTTTCCCAAGAGGCCGCACCGCCAGTACTAGCTGGAGTTTCGTTGCTTAACTTCAGTGATCAGACGAGAACTGGTGTTTCGAACGCAGTTTGCCGCATCCAAGTGGGTAGGATGGAGTTTACCCTTGGCTTTTTTTTTTGCTCCGTGACAGGATTTAGTTGCCTGTAATTTGCATAATAGGGACTGACCACTACAGGGAAATGAAAATAATAGGATAAACAGGCCTCTGGGGATTGGCTGCTTATGTGTACTGCTCACTCTCCATGATTAATGCGACCACCAGTATGGATTTTACAGATTCAAAACTGTTTTGAAAGCTTTCAAAGCGGATGTTGCAGTGAACTGACGAAAAGGGTTTGCCATTTTATTTGCGTTAGCTGCAACAGGAAAAGTCATATCTAAATAACACCATGTGGAAAATGCACCTGTCACAATTCCACGTTTTATTTTGTATTTTATCATTCTTACAGGCTGTCGAGCGCCAGTCTCACCAGTTACATTTACGCACAATGCAGCATTGATTCTGATCGTACAAAATTCAATTAGAAAATAAAGAAATTTTTTAAGGTATTGAAATACCCGCTGCGGTGGCACAGTCGATAGTGGACCATGGTGGGTCTGCTTCTTTCGGGCTAGAGAGAGGCTGCGAGTGTGCCTTCTTTCGGATGAGAAGTAAAACCGAGGTCCCATGTTGGTGTAAGATGGCACTTGCACGTAAAAGAACCCTCTCTACCATGCAACGGGTCGATCAGGCAAAATTTCCAGGTGTAGGAGCTCGCCCCCTGGCGTCGGTAGCATTCCACAACGAACACTAGACCGACGATAAATAAGCATAGGGGTGCAGTGATCAGACAAGAACTGTGCCCAACTCAATAGGCGCGTTTTGGCGATTGACCTGGTCAATTGTGGTTTGACCATAATCTCATGTTTGGTCTGACCAAAAGAACTGACCAAAGGGGATCGCCAAAACGCTTTGGTCAGACATTTTGAGACCCATTACAATGAATTCATAAAACTGAAGAAAATGAATTCCCTTAACTTAAAACCAAATCCACTACAATAAAAAAAAACAATTCCCAAAAATAAAAAAAAGAATCCACTAAACTAAAAATTACGAATTCATTAAAATGAAAACAAAACCCACTAAACTAAACTAATTCATGAACTAAAAAACGAATTCCCTAAAAATGAATTCCCAAAAAATGAATTTCCTAAACTAAAAAAAAAATGAATTTCCTAAACTAAAAAAATTACTAAATTAATACAAAAAACAGATTTGTATAATTTTTACTAATTATCCATACCTTCCATCATCTGCTACAACTGGTTGGAGCATGCGCCATTTTTATTTTTCTTTGACCAAACGCACAGACCACGCTTTTATTTTGGTCATGTTGGTCATCCTTTGGTCTGACCAAAGTTGACCAAAGCAATGGACCAAACCAGCGTGTGCACCGCCAAAACCCATTGTTTCTGAAACAATAGGCGCGTTTTCGCGATTGACCTCGTCAATTGTGGTTTGACCACAATATCATGTTTGGTCTGACCAAAAGGGATCGCCAAAACGCTTTGGTCAGACATTTTAGGACCCATGACAAGGAATGCACCAAACTTAAGAAAATGAATTCCCTTAACTTAAAACCAAATCCACTACAATATAAAAACAATTCCCTAAAATAAAAAAAATGAATCCACTATGCTAAAAAAAATAGGAATTCACTAAAATGAAAACAAAATCCACTAAACTAAAGTAATTATTGAACTAAAAAACGAATTCACTAAAGTTAAAAAAAATAATGAATTCAATAAACTTAAAAAAATAATTTCCCAAATTCAAATATCACTAAATTAATACAACAGACGGATTTGTATAATTTAAACTTGCTACCGGTACCTCCTATCATCTGCTACAACTGGTTGGAGTATGCCGCCATTTTTATTTTTCCTTGACCAAACGCACAGACCACGCTTTTATTTTGGTCATGTTGGTCATCCTTTGGTCTGACCAAAGTTGACCAAAGCGACGGACCAAATCGGTTTGTGCACCGCCAAAACACATTGTTTGTAAAACAATGTGACCAAAGTTGACTTGGTCAATCGCCAATACGCACATAATGTGACCAAAAGTGACTTGGTCAATTGCCAAAACGCGCCTAATATAGCAGATCCTTATAGAGATTGAGGTGGTAACAGAGGAATTGGAGATGACCAGGTTGATTACAGGGTTGCAGGTTCTGGTAAATACTCAAAGCAGACATAGGAGCAGGTGGTCGGGATGGACATGGCCTTGTGCGGGATGAACGAGGGCTTGATAAGGGTGTAGTGGCCGGTGAATACGTCATGTATGCATCATAAGTGGGTGTGACACGCTCAGTCTAGCGTCAGTTCCGTCCCTTACTGTAGTCAGAATGACGCCAGACTGATTGTATAATGTTATGACTGACAGACTGATGGAATGGAATGACGGATTTTTAAATATTTTGATAATTTTCGTAAGTTTGTGCTTGACATCAGTCTGGTGTCAGTCCCTGGTTGGACAGTGAAGACACATGCGTTATCACGTCGGTTTTGGGCATCAGCCCAAATAGCTGACAAATAACAGAAACAGGCCTCTATCATATGATTATAAGTTGCATAGTCTGGTGCTTCCCCCATGTCCCGAATTTCGTTTAACAGATTCAAATTTCTGTAGCCACATTTAGTCAAACGCAAAGGCGGACCCAGGGCATTTACACTAGGTCCTCTATAGCAGGGGTGGCCAACTTTTGCGTACATAAGATCCACTTTTTATTTTAAAAATGTGTCGCGATCGACTTTTTATCTTAAAAAAGTTTCGCGATCGACTTTTTGTCCTATGCATAGTCAAAGTGGGGAGGGGAGGTTCGATAACGGACCCACCTCGGTCCAGTATCGAACCTAGAACCACTCGCGAGTGCTCGACCAAAATTGGCTTAGACTAGATCAACCGGTCGATCGACTTGTTGGCCACCCCTGCTCTATAGCCCTTTTGACAATGCCTTATCTTCAGTGGTTTTGCCAACTATAGATTGGATTGCATTGGTTTGATTAATAGTATAGAAATGGAGATAGCAATGCAAAAATGCTTCATCAGTTGCAATCCAGTTGGAGCACTGAGGGGGAAGCAATTCCTGCATTGCTCCCCCTATGGATCCGCCCCTGGTCCAACGTTGCCTTTTAACATGTTGTGTTGTTGCTAAACCTATTATAATTGAAATACAAGCTATTTTCTTATTGCAATCCATCGTTCTTTTGCAAACAGTGTTTTTTTAGACTGATGGTGTAATGTCATCCATCTTTTCATCATTTTGCCTATAGGTACGTGACATACTGTATGTTGCATGTGTTTCTGAATTATGTATTTTCGAATCAGCAGATTCCAAAATTAGTCAGTGGTTCGCCTTAATTGGTGGAGCACAGATGCGCAGCATATCTGTCTCTCAATATATTTTTCTTCTTTAACCCGTGAGCGGGCGCATCAAAGACATTTACACCACCGGGCGCGTGGTGACTTCTGTTCACCACTTGATATACAGTATACAGTCGGACCTCGTTATTTTGTATGTTAAACAATGCCCATTATAGTGGACGGACACTTTCATTGTTGGATGGCTGGTTGAATCAGTGACTTTGCAATCAGAATAAAGGAAGGAATTACAGTATTCAATTATTAAAGTTGTCAACACTGCAGTGTTAAGCATAGTTAAAGTTGCTGTTGCACCCTTAAACCCCTGACTTCCAGGAAATACATGTTACAGTATCTTTTTTCCCAATATGGGACACCTTAAGTCACAATATGTTAGGGTTGTAGGGTACCGTACATACTGTATGAGTATTGTTTTCAGTCTTGTGGCCTTTGGTTGATAGATAGGACTAAAAATACAATAGGTATTGTGCAGCCAAGTTGCGTTGCACACACCAGTTCTCGTCTGATCACTGAAGTTAAGCAGCGCAACCTCAGCTAGTACTGACATGGGTGGTCGCTTGGGAAAGCTGGGTACTGCTAATACCCAATAATCATCGCATTAGTGTAGTGTCTGTGCAGTATATGCATTAGAACTATACAGTCGCCGGGTCTCTAATGACCTTGTAGTTGACGGGACCTTAAACTCCAACAAACAACAACAACAACCCACTTTACTACCAAGATGGGTGGTTGGTAAAGAACGTTGGGCACTGCAAATTTTCTCTCTCCTATGCCCTCTACACCTACCTCCTCGTCTCCCGTGAGCAGCCATCTAACGGTTCGTCCTGTTATGGCTGCTCAGCTTACTCCCCAACCCATGAAATTAATCCAGCAATCCAGTAATTAATTTTCACCCTGTTATGCCTTTGTTTGCTGAGCCTATCAATACAGTGCTGTATGTTGATGGTAAGGAAATACAATGACAGTATCCACAGCCAAACCTCTCACCATCTATTGACACCAGTATAATACACCCCCAACTGCAACAGCCATAAATCAGTTCTGTATATTGTTGACGAGGTCTGGATTTTTGGAATTTTTACCATTTTCGACTGTACTACTATATAATACAGTACGGTACTTACAGATTTTTGATTAATGGCCACTGAACAAGGCAGTTTTTTTTAAAAAACCCATTACAGAGGACAATTACCCGCCACGGTGGCGTAGTGGTTAGCACGCTCGGCAACTACGCCAGTAGTTCTAGGTTCGATACTGGACCGTGGTGGGCCGGCTTCTTTAGGGGCGAGAGAGAAGCCGCGAGTGTGCTTTCTTTCTGATGAGAAGTAAAACCGAGGTCCCGTGTGGGTGTACGATGCCACTTGCACGTAAAAGAACCCTCTCTACTACGCAACGGGTAGATGAGGCAGAAATTTCCAGGTGTAGGAGCTCGCCCCCTGGCGTCGGTAGCATTCCCCAACGAACACTAGACCGACGATAAATAAGTGTAGGGGTGCAGCTTTGGCCGGCAACCGGCTGCAGAAAAAAAACTATGACCAATATATCACCCAGTGTCCAGTCAGAGGGACAAATGGGTACCCGGACCCTGCCATAGGCGGGAAAAGGGTTAGGAGTTGCTTTTTATTATAGAGGACAATCGCGTATAGTCCCATGGCGTTCAATATAATGAGGTCCGACTGTAGCACGTTATACCTCCATTCACACAACAGAAGGGAGCGGCGAGTTGCATTGGACACACCAGTTCTCGTCTGATCACTGAAGTTAAGCAATGCAAGCCCAGTTAGTACTGACATGGGTGGTCGCTCGGGAAAGCTGGGTACTGCTAATACCCAATAATCGTTGCATTAGTGTAGTGTCTGTGCAGTATATGCATTAGAACTATACAGTGGACGGGTCTCTAATGACCTTGTTGGTGACGGGACCTTAAACTCCAACAAACAACAACACACCAGAATTCCTTCAAAATGACTTTGATTGGTACATAAATTTTTGAAAAGCATTGAAATCGCATTATAATGTGAAAATGATGCTAAATGATGCACAGCACAGAATTATTGATTGCTGAAACATGTAATTTTTGGATTACTCGGATTACCCTTCACCACATGCATTGGTGAACTTCATTCACAATCTATGACCAGATTCCTTTGTGTTGCATGTAACAAAAGCAACTCCTAACCCTTTGTGCGCCAATGGCAGGGTCGGAAACTCATCTTGTCCATCTGAATGGACACAGGGCGATATATTGGTCACCCCTACGTTTATTTATCGCCGGTGTAGTGTTCGTTGGGGAATGCTACCGACGCCAGGCGGCGAGCTCCTACACCTGGAAATTTTGCGCCATCTACCCGTTGCGTAGTAGAGAGGGTTCTTTTACGTGTAAGTGCCACCATACACCCACACAGGACCTCGGTTTTACTTCGCATTCGAAAGTAGGCACACTCGCAGCCTCTCTCTCGCCTGAAAGAAGCCGACGCACTGTGGTCCAGTATCGAACCTAGAACTACTGATGCAGTTGCCGAGCGTGCTAACCATTCAATAAACGCCGTTGAATTTGCTTTTTCCAAATACAAATCAGGGCAGTGTTCATTGGAGGACGGGCGTTAATTGGAGGGCTGCTATTATTATTTTTTAATTTCAAAACTTCTATTACTACCTTGCAATAATACGTAATCATAGCTAATTTTTCTTCTTTACTTCAAAGAAGCTGTCTAGCCCATATCTGAGAATGGGCCCCTCAGCACATGGCATTTGCCAGTGATATGAGAAATCTTAGTGACTGCAGAGAAATCTTAGAGACTTTCACGTGATGAAATCTGTCCAATGTCAAAGACCTCTATTTCAACCATGCAGAAAATTATTTTGTGAATATGGACTTAAGTCTAAAGTTGAGCAGAATATTGATCAGTCTCTAGTCTATAGACCACTCTAGAGCCAGTTTTGGGTATATAGACTTTAGTCGCCATTGTGAATATGGTCCCAGGGGGGCCAAATTGCACATCCTATCATAAGGGGCCCACTTTGGTGGTGTGCTAAATCCCACAGTCTTGGCCAAGGTGGAGGTGTTCTAACTTCCAAATGCACCCTTCCTCTGCATGTGAACTAAAACTGTGGTATTTGCCATTTGGAATTTATCACCACTGGACGAAACATGAAAGGACATGCTAATAATATGAAAAGAGAGTGGGAAAAAGTATGGGAATGGGGGACCAAAGCTAGCAGATCGACCGTGCCATAGTCTGGATCAGGCTGGGCAGTGTGATGGAAATGCGATAATCCGGTGAGCCTAAAAGTCATTATCAGCATAATTCCTCTCTTTCCTTCTACAAAATGTCAGAGTACGGAATCCATTTGTCTTGGCAGAAATAAGCCACGTAAGCGAAATAATGGACGAAATGTTAACAAAATCAGCTGCTGACCGTGTGCAGACCAATGCCAAAAGGGGGCGAATTCTACCGCCTGGAAATTTTGTCAATCTGCACACACAGTACATTGTATTTCATGTAGAATGGGTTCGATTATATAGCATGTAAAAAAAGTCTGTGTCAAAAGTTTGTGTTAAAAAAATTCCTAGAAAAACATAATTGGGACCAAAAGGATTAAATAGGGTAATATATTATTGAGATTGTAGATGAAATGAAGTTCATGGGGTAGGCCAGCATCCCCCCCTCAGTCAGAGTAGTCCAGTGGGCCTGCACATCCGACCCTGCCACAGGTGGGATAAGGGTATCATGATGATGATGATATACGGCATTATCTCGAGTATAATACGCACCCCAAATTTTAAGATTTACCCCTTCACGCATGACGTGCAATTCATGGTACATTACTAGTGAGGTGTGGTCCCAGGGACGTCAATTACTCACCACTTTGATATTAAATATAGCTTCTTTTTTAATGTCAGTCATGCAGTAGGCCAACAGGGTCCTCATAATTCTGGAAACACCTTGAAACGATTCGTATAATCGTTTAATACCAAGCATTGCAAAATTTTACAAGATTCTGTATAGGTTTACTTAAACGTATATTTTTTAAAGTAATAAATTGTTTCACACAAAATATCTGGTGTATTGCTAACAGAATAGAAAATATTAAATTATGAGCATGAGAAAATTATCATAAACTGAATAAAACGTACTTTTTGCAAATCTCAAATAGCATATAACAGGGGTGGCCAACTTTTGTGTACACAAGATGGACTTTGTACCCTAAAAACGTGTCACGATCGACTTTTTACCCTAAAAACGTGTCGCAATCACAGTCAAATTGGGTAGGGGAGGGCCCACCTCGGTCCGGTATCGAACCTAGAACCACTGACGCAGACCCAGAAACACTGAGCCACTACGTCACCAAGGCGGATGTTAAGTCAACACATCGCGAGTGATCGACCAAAATTTGCTTCACGATCGACTGGTTGGCCACCCCTGGCATATAACATTGTCAACTGGTTACATAATCAGTGAGGTGAGGTCCCAGGGACCACAATTTTTCTGTCCACAATTTCCCTTTTTACCTAGGGATCTTGACTGACCAGAATTCTACTGGATAATAGAAGATATGAAGGTACTGAAGGAATGACCCTTGTAACTTTATTGTTCTAAAAGTTACTAATGAAATTGTAAATGACGAGGTCCCAGGGACCACGCGTCACGGGTTAAGTTAATGTAAAAATCTTAATTCCCATGTATAATAAGCAGGTTAAATTTGCCAGTTGGCTTAGCATTTTTGTTAACATACATGAAGTCCTAAAAGCTACTTCTAATGAACTTCTGGTATTGAAATGTACATAATCACATGATTAGAAACATAAATAAGCCTACATGCATTATTTTGAATGCATCAGGTGACTTAATTTTCTTTATGTGTGCTTAGTGTTCTCTGAAAATGGTTGAAATTTTTACTCCTATGAATAATACACCACCCAAACTTTGTACTCAATTTTTTTTGGGAAAGAATCTGCATATTATACAGTAATACCTCGTTTAACGTTAGGGATGTGTTCCTTGAAAACGTTACATTATCTGAATCAACGTTAATGGAGGAAGAAATGACACATGAAGAATAGGGATAGGTTACTAAATTCAAAAAAACATAGATTTCGGTTTTTTATTTATAATTAATAAATAGGAACAACTGAAAACACCATTTCTTGACAAATTTTAAAGTAGAAAATTAGTATGCATGTACAGTATATATTACACCCGCCGTGGTGGTGTAGTGGTTAGCACACTCGGCAACTGCGTCAGTAGTTCTAGGTTCGATAGTGGACTAAGGTGGGTCAGCTGCTTTCAGGTGAGAGGGAGGCCACGAGTCTGCCTTCTTTCATATGAGAAGTAAACCCAAGGTCCCGTGTGGGTGTACGATGGCACTTGCATGTAAAAGAGCCCTCTCGACTATGCAATGGGTAGATGAGGCAAAATTTCCAGGTGTAGGAGCTCACCCCCTGGCGTCGGTAGCATTCCCAAATGAACACTAGACCAACGATAAATAAGCCAATTAAGCGTAGGGGTGCAGCTTTGGTTAGCAACCGGCTGCAAAAAAAAACTGTGACCAATACAGGGTGTCCATGAACTCGGCTAAGAAAAAAAAACATATTTTAGTGTGCGAAACTAAGCATTTTTAGCATAGGAATGTAAAGTCCAAAGTCAAGCCTTAGCAAATGGGAAGCAAAATAAGGTCTTGGTAGACATCGTCAATTTTCATGTAAAGTTCTGCAGTGATTGTCTAACTCTTTCAAAGATTCCTGGCATGTCCTGCACATCTCCAGCAGCAACTGCAAATCTGGCCACAAGATCCTCAGCAGAGGCGACAGGGGTTGCATAAACTTGGCTTTTAATGTGTCCCCACAGAAAATAATCAATTGGTGCCAAATCAGGTGATCATGGTGGCCAAGGAACAGGTCCTCCTCTACTAATCCAGTGGACCCCAAAGGTGGCATTAAGATGCGCTTGCACATTCAAGGTAAAATGTGCTGGGGCTCCATCATGCTGAAACCACATCTGTTGGCAAATTTGAGGTGGAATGTTTGCCATAAGTTCTGGCAACTGTTCTTGCAGAAAAACGTAATTCACGTGGCCTGTTAATTGATGTAGAAGGAAGTATGGCCACATCAAATACAACACCTTATTTTACTTGCCGTTTCTTAATGCTTGACTTTGGACCCTACATTCGTATGCTAAAAATGCTTAGTTTGGCATCTTCTAAAAGACGTTTCTCTTTTCTTGCCAAGTTCTCAGACACCCTGTCTATCGCCCAATGTCCAATCAGAGGGACAATATGGGTACCCGACCCTGCCATAGGCGGGATAAGGGTAAGGAGTTGCGTTGCTTTTGTACAGTTTATATTACAAAATTAGTGTTGATATGACTGACTAGACTGACAAGTTTTGACGATTTCAATTTTTTTGACAAGAATTTTTCAAGGGTTTGAGTGCGTTTCTTGTCTTTTCTTTTCTCATAATAACTTACTTTAACCGCAATACTTTATGCTAAATCTGGATCATTTTTGGACAAAATATCTAACAAATGAAACCCATGTGTGGATCCAGGGGGTGGGGGTTGGGATTGCAACCCCAATGCACATATACTTATTTGCATAATATATGTGAGCTTTAGCTCAACCCCCCCCCCGTATTAGCTTAACAAATTTACAATCAAATTTATGACTACAGACTCATGATTCAACCACCCTACACTAAGCCACCGATTTCTGGCAGGACATGACAATTTTTATTATTATTGTTTACTAATCATGCACAGTACATAATACAAACGACATTCAACAGAATATAAACTACTCTAGTTAACTCAAAGACAAGAAATGAATTAAGAGTGCACACTTAAAGTGTCAGCAATTCTGAATACACTTATATTTGGACATGTGAAAACTAAAGACTGTGAAGCATAAGGTAAAACATTCCACTGTTGAAACAGCAGATAAAAAAAAACCACAGTCAAAAATCATGGCAAGGGAGAGAGCAAACAAATGAGAACTGACGTGTATGATGTACAGCAGAAGAAGCTTGAAAAGGGGAGGAAATAAAGTGGCAGGGATGGGAAGGAAAACATAATGTTACAGAAAGTCATAAAGTGCCTGAAGGAGAGAAGCTTTAACCTCGACAGTGATGGGGTAACTGATTTGAATAAAGGGATCCAGAACATGACCCAGAGTTCACTGTTATAAGCAACTTTCAAGGGAGCGAGGCAAAACCAGGACAAATCACCTATAAACGGGGAGGCGAATCACAATGGAGATAACACCTTTGCCTAAAAGATAACAAGCTTGGAATGTGTAACAAGCAAGTGCAGGCGTTGGAAGAGAAATGAGATGGCACTGACCTTGGTGACAAGAAAATCACAATACCCTAGAAAGGAGACAGAGGAATCAAACAGAACACCAAAAAGATGGACAGGAACAGAGCTAGGAGTAGCAAACAGCTTGGAGAAGACAAGTAACTGGGTCTTATCAATGTTGAGGCACATTAAAAAGTTAAAGTACCACCCACCAAGCCCAAATATAAAAGGAGACACAGGCAAGAACACCTGGGAGCTCCCTGGACTCGACAGTGCCCAAAGCGGTTGTCATTAACAAATGATGTGGTGAGCCAGAACACACAGACAGTAGGGAGATTAAACAAGAGGGGGGGAGGTTAGTACAGAGCCTTAGAGAACGCCACAGACCAGAGTACGAGAGAAAGTATACATTTGCAGCATAACACTACATTCGTCAAGATATGCTACTACGAAGTTATACAGAAGCAAATTGCAGGCAAGTGCCAGTAAGTGATTGGTGATCAATGGAATCAAAGGCTTTAGCTAGGTCAGTCTTGAGCAGTACAAACACTTTTGCAACTGAACGGACCTTGAAAAAAAATAGCCCTCGTAGCTATCACTTGGTGGAAATATTTAAAAAGTCGTTAGACACTGCCATTGTCATGGAAACTAGCTAACGAGATATCAATTTTCAAGTGGGGGGGGGGGGAACATAGCGGACCTTAAGTGCTATAAACCAGTTTCTTTAATGAGTGCTGTATGCAAGATTTTTGAACATATCTTATTCTCATGTATAATGGGATATCTGGAAAAGTCATCCTTAGTAATAACCAGCATGCGTTTAGGAAAGGGATGTCATATGACACCCAAATGGCTTGCCTGATGGATGATATTCAAAATGCTTTAGAAAACAGAAAACAGGGTGATGTTCCATTTTTGACGTTGAACAGGCGTTTGTCATGGTAGCCCATGATAAGATGCTGTGCATAACTCATCATTGCTAACACTTGCTAAATTGTCCAGCTTAGGTATGCAAAGCGAGGTTAATCAATGGGTAAGATCCTTTCTCCTTGGTAGACATCAGAGTATCCTGTTCAAAGTAGTGCATCTGAATAGAAACCACATACTCCAGAGGTCCACCCAGGAAGTGTATTGGGTCCTTTGTTGTACATTCTCTAAGTGAATGGCATAGGATTTGATATTAATTCCATCCTAGAAGTCTTTCCAGATGAGAGGTTAACATCCTGTGCACAATTACAACAGGATCTAGATAAGACATATAACTGGTGTGTAGGATAGGCATTCCCTTTAAACCTGGAAAAGAGCAGGTTTCTTATGGTTTCTAGATCTAGGAAACTACTTGATTTTGATTACTACATAGGTCGTGTGAGGGTTGTGACTCATAAGCACCTAGGAAATATTTTAAATAGTCAAGGTACCTGGAAGGATCATATTGGTAAATTTACTGGGAGGGCTAGTCATAGAAACAGCTTATACCTCAATATACAACCAATTTTGGAGCATTGTAGAATTCAGATTTTGGAGTACTGGAGTTTGGGGTATTGGATTTTGGGGTATTGGAGTATTGTAGTATTTGGTATTTGGAGTATTCAAAGGATCCAAAGGAAGGCAGGGCGAATTCTACTACATAGGTTTCTTTGCAGAGAGGGTAAAAGTGTAGTTTAACCCAAGGAATTATTTCGTCATTCGTAGCAGATGAAATGTGGCGCTTCGGTCAGTATAACTTCGTCAAATACTCGTTCTAGGGCCAAGAACTTAAAGGTAAAGAACTTCATAAATTTATTTAATGAATATCTTTTTCGTTATTTCAACTGGAAGCTTCCGATTTATTTAATGATTTCGATTCATGAATTTATTTCTCGTTATTTTAACTGGAAGCTTTCGATTTATTCAATGATTTCGATTCATGAATTCATTTCTCGTTATTTTAACTGGAAGCTTTCGATTGCATAAATCGAAAGCTTCCAATTAAAATAACGAGAAAGATATTCATTAAATAAATTTATGAAGTTCTTTACCTTGATTTCAACACGCCTAATATTTCGCGAATCACTTTCATTATGTCCAAACGATTTAAAAACAATAGCATGTGCAGCAAGCCCTGGAACGAGTATTTTGACGACGTTATACCGACCGAAGCGCCACATTTCATCTGCTACGAATGACGAAATAATTCCTTGGGTTAAACTACACTTTTACCCACATGTGCTGCTTGGGTATTAGAAAATGGGCTATCATCATTGGCCAAATAAGGCTGCTTGCAGTGTAACAGAATTAGAATAAGTTGCTCCCTGTAGAAACATAAGCTGGAACAGTAGTGAAAAAAGGGTAAAAGACGTTGCGTGCAAGCACCCGTCATGTACGATTGACAAAACGTACGTCAAGTCTCGGCGTGTAAACCGCCCTTAAATCAGCAAAGTGATAACCTCGTATGAAAGATAACGAAGGTCCAGTTCTCTAGAACTGGTTTCGGTTTCTCATTATGACGTCACGATTGCGTCACTTCCCCTTCTCTCTCACCCATCTCCTTACGACTTTGACTCACATTTTGGTGGTTTGTTCCATGTTAAAAATATTATCAACTGACTTTAAAGGGAGAAAAGTTTTTTTTTTAGAACAAGATACAGCAAAAAACTTGAAACAACACCCCGAGCAGTTAGAAAAAAACATTTCAACAGATTTAACGGACGTTTTTACAGCACATCTGACCTCAATATTGCAACTTGACACGCGGCCTCAATTCTCTCATTTCTTGATCGTAAAAACGTCACTCATTACAATTGAATGATTTGTTTTAAACATCTCCAAATTATTATGATATCAAAACTTTGCTAGTTCTGTCACAGAACTTAACAACTTCCAGACGCATTTCTTCTTTTTATTGTCATTAATAGTAAAATCACTTAAATAATACCTAAAACCATCAAGATAGCCAACCACAGTACTCATCCTGATACATTCCTTCATATAATAAATGCGTGAAAATGCAATCAGCATCAAAAGAGATAATCTGAAAACGGGTAAAATCCCTGAAAGAATCTGTGTACCATTTGCATGCCAAAATATCCAATTGGTTATCCTTTTGGGCAAGTTACATGAAACTGCTGATTAAATTACCACTATACTTTTTAAAATATTTCATATCTGACAGGAAATGAAAAACAATTAAGTACTTACTGGGTATTGTCGATAATAATCAAATGTTAACCCTTTCTTGTCTCTCTCTGTCTCCAACCAACAACGCTGAACTTCAATTCATTCAGATGATAACTTCTATAACAACCTAACCACCGCCCTTCACTTTTAACGCATCACTTCTCACGTGACTAGAGCTGATCTTTTTTTTTTCGGTAGTCATAACAACGGGAAACGCTTTTACAGCGCTATACACGGAAATAACTCATAGCCTAATAATAAAAATATTGCACAATCTCGAGTTAAAGCGCTTTTACTCATCGAGTTCGGAACTGGGGGTTCTGTTTGTAGCGGCATAATCTATTACGATACGAAATACTTCTGGTGTCGCATACTGTACGTCTGCATACGAAGTTTGGTGGTGATGTGTTGGCGCGTGGGTAATGTTGTCTTTTAAGGGCCTAAATTATTGTGTAGTTTTTAGCAGATAATGCCTGGTTCCGTATACCCACGAGCTGACGCTATTACCGTTGAATCAGACGACACAGCACAAAAAGCTCACACTGCTACTTGGGGCGCCGAAGAGCAGCTATGCGTGACGGTAGTTGAATTCACCAGTGGTAAACTCACATAGCGTCCCGCACGTCACGCTGCGTTCTGATTGGCTGGCGGTTGAGCTGTCTGCTTGAAAAATAGCGGAGGATAATGTAAGACATGACGGCGGCGTGCGGTGACTCCAAATAAAGTGATGCACTTAAGGAATTGCGCTGGCGGTCCTTCATAACGCACTAGCACAAAACGTCATCAAAATGTCATCAGTGGCGACGTGATTAGCATTGAATTGCAGTGATACGGAACTTGGTCAAGCCCGGTCTTGGTCAATTGGCTGGGGGTGCATAAGTGGTTATGCCTCCTAGAGTGACTGTAAGTGGACCGGCAGTCAACCCCAATGCCAATGGTCCGGTACTCGGGGATTATGCCACCCTAACGGTATACTGCCCGAGGAATCTCTGCGACCCGAATGGGCGTCCCCTCGTTGGGCTCCATGTGGTGCGTAAGAACTGCGGACAGTGAACGCATAATTATTAAAAATTTTGGCAACTCTAAAACCGAGGCTGGGGGCCTCATCAAATAACGGCCTCCCCCTTCTTCTTTACAAACTTGTGTTGAGCCGGAAGATGGCGGGCTCGGTCCCACCCAATTGAGTGGGCCAGCTGCCATTGAGCTGATGGAGACCTGTACTGCTCCAACAAAGAGGCTGCATTCCCCCAGTAAGCCAACTGGATCAGGGAACGAACCTCTGGCGTCAATGGCATCAGCACCTGCCCTTAACAAGAGGCAACGACCTCTTAGCCGTAAGGTGCAGGGTTCCAAAGCTGATGCACAGCATGTTCCTGCATCTAAGAATTTAGGTGCAGTCAAACCACCATCTGTATCTTCTTCCTATCCTCCCCAGTTTATCTCCATCTCTGGGGAGGATGGAGCAGCCTTGGGAAGGCATCACTCTTCCTTATCGTCAAAGCCATCAAGGGCATTGCTGGCGACGTGACTTCGGTCAAAAAACTGCGCAATGGCACCTTGTTGGTGGAGGCATCTGCCCCTCACCAGATAGAGGCACTACTGAAACTGCAGAAGCTCGGTGATATCCCCGTTGTGGTCGAACCCCATCACACCTTAAACACCAGTAGAGGTGTGGTGCAGTGCCCTGACCTACATGGGGAATCAGAAGAGCAGATAGCGGAGGAGCTCAGGGACCAGGGTGTGGTGGCTGTTCACCGCACCTTGGTCTGACGGGACGGAGAATCCCGCCCATCTGACACCTTGGTGCTGACCTTTGGTAGGCCCAAGGTGCCAGAGTACATCATGGCTAGGTACCTCTGCTTGCCTGTCCATGCCTTCATCCTGAGCCTGCTTCGGTGCTTCAAGTGCCAGCAATATGGCCATGGACAGAATTCGTGTTCTGCCAAGGCCGTGTGTGGCACTTGTGGATAGGGTGACCACTCCCCTGAGTCTTGTAAGACTGCACCTGTCTGCATAAACTGTAAGGGCAACCACCCCGCCTCTTCTCGGGATTGCCCCACTTGGCTGCAGGAACGTGTGATCCAGGAGCTGCATGTCCTGAAGGGTATCAGTTTTCTGGGTGTGCGCGGTGGCTGCTAGCCTTGCCAGGGTACTCCAGTCATGGAGTGTCCTATGCAGGTGCTGTGAAGGCAGCTGCTGTGTCCTCTGTCTGTACCCAGATGGACACTCTACCTCAGCTCCCCCCTCTCATCCGTTTAACGCCCTCTCGGGCCCACGGGGTCCATGGGGTGCCAGTCTGTGCAAGCATTGGCTGTCAGACGGACCCCGACCCAATTTCCATGGCTTCTTCTGGCTCCACCACCGCCTCTGGCCCATGCATGGGCCCCCCAATAATGGCGGTGCCAGCTTTTTGCAGGAAAAGAGAGGCATCTCCCTTGAAGGCCTCCCTCCCTGTACCAGCCCAGCCAACCTCCTCCACGGAGGGGGTGGTGGGTGAGACTGGAGGAAAGAAAGTAGGGATACCCCCCACTACTGCCATGGGGCGGGTGTCCTTCGTTCATCCACCCAAGCTCTCTGGCCAATGGCAGAGAGCACAGGGTGGTTTCATGCCCAAACTGGGGCACGATGGGGATTCCTTCTTCGAGATAGAGGATGACGAACCAATAGAAGGCATCCCTCCCTTTTCTGCCGTGGGACGGAGAAAAGGGAGGAAGAGAAACAAGCCACCTAAGTCCATGTGATGGTGAATTTCCTACAATGGAACTGTCGAGGATTTTCCCACAAGAGGGATGAGATCGCACTGCTGATCTCGAGGCACAACCCTGTCTGCATCTCCCTCCAGGAGATCCTGTGTCGCAGTCATCAATCAATCCTATTTGCTTGATAGACAACAGAGGGTCATTTTCAAGGGTAGTGCATCTGAATGGAAACCAATCACATCAGGGGTCCCTCAGGGAAGTGTATTGGGTCCTTTGTTGTTCATTCTCTATGTGAACGACATAGGGCTTCATATTAATTCCTTCCTTGAACTATTTGCAGATGACACATGTGCTGCTCAGGTATTAGATGATGGGTACCCATCCTGTGTGCAATTACAACAGGATCTAGACAGGATATACAATTGGTGTGTAAAATGGGAATTGTAATTAAACCTGCAGAAGTGTAGGATACTCACAATATCCAGATCTAAGAAGCTGCTAGATTTTGACTACCACATAGGTGGAGTTAGGGTTGAGAGGGTTGTGAATCATAAACACCTTGGAGTTATCCTAAATAATCAAGGAAATTGGAAGGTTCACATTGATAAAGTGATTGGGGGGGGGGGGCTGGTCAATTCCTCCGTCTGATTAGTAGGGTTCTTGGGGACAGCTCAACAGAGGTAAAAGAAACAGCATACATTTCAATGGTATATCCAATTTTGGAGTATTGCAGTCCAATTTGGTTCCCCTTCAGGAAGGACTTATCTTGGGAGGTTGAAAGAATCCAAAGGAGGGCAGCAAGGATTGTACTCAACAGGTTTTCTCTCAGGGAGAGCATGTCTGCCATGATTAGGGAACTAGGGTAGGAGACACTAAGCCAGAGGCATATATCTAGCAGCATTAGTCTGTTTATCAGACTGCTGCTGCTGGAAGGTAATGGACCTCTGGCTGGAAGTGTGTCCCCTGCTCAGTATAAGGGGCGAAATGATCATCTATATAAATTGAATGAGATTAGGGCACAGACAGACTCATACTACTGGTCATTTTTGCCAAGGGTCATTTGGGAATGGAATGGAATGGCCTTGGGGAGGATAGGGTGGAGGGCTTCATCAAAGGAAAGCTTGCCATTTATAGTATTGTGAAGGGGGAGACACCTGAATTATAGTTAAGAGTTTTAGGAGTATTATAATATCATTAGAAGAATTAAGAGTTAGTCTCTCCACTGCCATATTGGCCAAATAGCTGCTTGCAGTGTAGTGAGTTAGAATTAGAACGAAGATTATTTTATCTTAAAAAGCATTGCAATAGTTTCACTTCTGAAACGAAATCTCATTTTCAGATACAGTCGACTCTGGATATACAAATCTTAACATAACGAACACAGTAGCTGGTCCCGTCCAAAATGCCTATACCTCCCATGTAATAGCTGCTTGATATAACAAACGCTAGATATAATGAAACCACTCGAGATAAAGAACGGTTTGGCTGGTCCCTTCATTATCCCACAGTGCTAAATGATTCTCTTTATAAAGAACGGCTATTTGGTGTCGTAAGTGAGAAACAAAAAATATCCTCTTGTGACATTGGGAAAATAATTTTCCAAGCAGCTTTATGTAATCAGTGGCGGATCCAGGATTTTCGCTGGGGGGCGGTTGAGCTAAACCTCACATATTATGCGAATATAAGTTTATACTGTAGTGCGTAGGGGGTTGCAACCCCAAAAATCCCATCCTGGATCCACGCGTGTATGTAATAACCACTAAGAGTCATAGATATCCATGAAAACTGCCTGGGACCAAAAGGAAAGTTTAAAACAAGGTCCCTTGCACAGCTAGCATGAGCTTTTGCAGAAACGGGTTCAAAAATAAATGTTTCTTGGGTCGGTTTGTGAGAAAATACATTTAGGATTTTGTAATATAGAGGCCTGCGCATGGGACCTTAGTAAAGGTGAGGCCAGGTTCTCACGAAAGTGGTGAACCAGGCTCGCTCCTTGGCACACGCCTGGGCCGAAGGAGAGCTATGTATTGAATTGGATACACCAGTTAAACAATGCAACCCCAGTTAGTACTGACATGGGCAGCTTTGCTGGTGTTTTAGGGCCATTCAGCTATAAGGTCATTACAGCCACCTCCACAGCATAGTTTATATGCAGGGACTGCACAGACACTACACTAATACAACGATTTTTGGGTATTAGCAGTATCCACTTTTCCTAAGTGGTCTTCATGTCAGTACTAGCTGAAGTTGCACTGTTTAACTTCAGTGATCATACGACAACTGGTGTGTCCAACGCAATTCACCACTCCCGACATGGGTGTCCACTTGGGAAGACTGGTTACTGCTAATACCCAAAAAATCGTCTCATTATTGTGGTGTCTGTGCAGTCTCTGCATTAGAACTACAAGGTGGACAGGGCTGTAATAACCTTGTGGTCAGCGGCCCTAAAACACTAACGAAACAAACAAAAACTGGGCCGATGGGCCCAGGCCAGGGACGGGTTCGGCAAACGTGCTTAACCCGCGTCATGCCAGCTCTGCCTCTTGGTATAACAAACACTCAACATAATGAACGAATTATTAATCCCCTTTGCATTCGTTATAACAAGAGCCGACTATAGTTGTTTAAATTTAAATTCGAAATTATATCTCTATGCCGCCTAAGTGAATGTCAATCTTGTAGCACTTGGGAAGCCAAAATTTCAATTCACTCCTACAGAGCATGCTTTGGCTGCAAACCATCTTCATCAATTTGCATCATTATCATAATCCTCGTACCCTCCTTCTGCATGTGGCAGTGTTGTGCCTGCAGGTTCTTATCCTCCACTCCCACCTATTCCCCACCAAGTCCCTCTCCACCCTACATGACCCCCTATACTCCACACCACCTGCTCCCATAATGGACCTAATAAGCTCCTCCACCTCTCTCCTCATTGCATGCACAAACCACCTCAACTGCTTCTTCCTCATCTTTTTCTGCAATGTCTCCCACCCCAAGAGACCTCTAATGTAATTATTATGGACTCTGTCAGCTCATGACACCCCAGTCGTGTAGCACAGCATTTGCATCCCAGCCACTTGCATTTCCCTTTCATGGTTCTTCCTAACTGCCCAACAATCTGAGCCACAAAGCAAAGCCTGCCTAATGACCATTCTCTAAACTTTGCCTTTTAACATTATTGGGAGCCAGTGGTCACACAGGACTCCACTTGCCTACCTCCACTTCAGCCATCCAGCATTAATCCTATGGGTCACATCATAATCTATCTCTCAATTGCTCTGGAAAACGTCATAATCCTGAAACTCTTGCACCACCAGTATACCCTCACTGCCACAACGGATCTCATCCCCTTGTCCCTCACCACTAAAATTGAAAGTTAGGTACTCCATCTTCTTCATGTTTACTTTAAGACCCCCATGTTTCCATTGCTGTTAATGTCAAGGACATTTGCAGCTGTCTCCAGTTCCCAGCACTACATGACAGCTTTCAATAAACAAAAACAAGCAGAATGCCTTTTAACTAACATCTCTGGTGATGTTGCTGAGGGGTATAACAACCCGTTTACCCCTTGGGAGCTGAGGGCAGTTCTAGCAAGGGCCCAGGATATGGCCCCCAGCCCTGATAATGCCCAGCATTATCATGATAGCGGCCCAGAAAACGGTTTCTTCTAACTCCTTGAGATTTTTAATTATGTTTGGGAGCAGCAGAAAGTCCTTGACGAATTACTGTATTGATTACCATATAGGTGGAGTGAGGGTGGAGAGAGTTGTGACCCATAAGCACCTTGGAATAATTTTGAATAGTCAAGGTACAAGGAAGGATAATATTAGTAAATTGGTAGGGAGGGCTGGTCAATTCCTCCGTCTGATTAGTAGGGTCCTTGGGGACAGCACAAGGGAGGTGAAATAAACAGCATATATTTCAATTGTCAACTACCCCCTGTGACTTCTCACAGTATCCCCCTCAACCCTTATTAATTTTTAGGACTGTGAATCTCCCCTAGGACTCTTCCCACAGTATCCCCCTCAACCCTTATTGAGTATCAGGATAATCAACTACCCCCATAGCTTTTCTAAATAATTCCCCTCCAAACCCTACATCTTAACAAATAAATTCCATAACTTTTTCCAAATGAAGATTCATCATAAATTTTCAGAAATTAAGAACACTTGAAAACCCCACCAAAATTATGGGAATTATCAATTTCACTCAACTACAACTTCAAACCCATAATAACCCCTCTGAAGTGAGAATTATTGCCCTAGACGACCCCTATTTTATGGAAGTCAAAGGAAAATTATAGTTTATTATATTTTCATGCAAGAGAAATGGCCACCCTGATTAAAATCAATTGAGGATGGTTAAAAACCTTTAATAGAAATCAGCTGAAAACCACCCTTAATTAAAAACCCCCTCCTTGTAACCAATAGAAGAAAAATACATGGAGTATAAAACGAATGAGGAACGTATGCCAGAGGAGATGCTGACAGAGTGAGGATCTAATACAAGAAGTGATGCCAACATGCTGAGAAATATTGGACATGAATATAGACTTAGAGAAAAACTGACACTTTCCCTGGATAAGTGATCCACATCAAGTTCCTGCCCTAGGAGGACGCCACAACAAAACACACCAACCCTGGAAGTCTACAGTAGGAAGCAAGACTCTGCAGGATAACCCTGGAACCAACAGCACCAATGAAGAAAACCAACAGCAGATGAGAAAAGAATATAGATTTTTATGTGGGATTTCCTCTTTGCAGAAGCAATTGTGTTTAGAGCATGTATGCTAGTTTAGGATATTTTTTGGTTAGGTTGTTAGCATTTTCAAAGAACAATTTTTGATTATTACATTTTAGAGTAGTTAGATTTCTTTAACCTTCAGTCCTAGGATGTACACCTTATGATAATTGTGTTTAGAGCATGTATGCTAGTTTAGGATCTTTTCTTGGTTAAATTGTTAGCATTTTCAAAGAACAATTTTTGATTATTACATTTTTGAGTAGTCAGATTTCTTTAATCTTAGTCCTAGGATGTACACCTTATGATAATTGTGTTTAGAGCATGTGTGCTAGTTCACGATATTTTCAGTTAGATTGTTAGCGATTTTCAAGGAACAATTTGGATTATTGCATTTTAAATTAGTCAGATTTCCTTAACCTTCAGTCCTAAGATGTACACTTTATGATAATTGCTTTTAGAGCATGTATGCTAGCTTTGAATATTTTTTAGTTAGATTGTTAGCGATTTTTGGAAGAACAATTTGTGATATTTTCATTTTAGATTAGTCAGGTTTCTAAAGTCTTCATTCATAGGATGTACTCTTTATAGTAACTGTGTTAGAACATATGTGGTAATTTGGAATATTTTAGTTTGATAGTTAGCATTTTTGGATAAACAATTCTTGAATATTCTATTTAGCAAGTTAATAAAATTTTTAGTCTCCAGAAATTATAACCTGAGGTGATAATTGATCTAGAGTATTAGAAATAAAATTGTAAATGCTCTTCCATTGGGAATGATTTTCTCGTGAAAAATAAAAGATTATTGTTATGAAGTAAAAGGCCTATGATGTTTTGTTAAGTTTGCTATTCTGCCCACATTGGCAATGAACCTAAGGAGGAAAGTTGGTAAGGAACTTTATTGAAATAAACCCCCAAGGAAAAAAGGGAATAGGTATAAATGAGGAAATAAACTTAAAACTAACACAATGGTGTGACCGATTTTGGAGTATGGTAGTCCAATTTGATTTCTTTCAGGCAGGAATTGTCTTGGGACATTGAGGAGGGCAGCAAGAATTGTGCTCCACAGGTTTTCTTACATATCTCACAGCATCATTCTTTTTATCAGACTGCTGCTGCTGGGGTGTGATGGACCTCTGGTTGGAAGTGTGTCCCTCGCTGAGTATAAAGGGAGACAGGATCATTCATATAAACTGAGGGAGATTAGAGCACAGATGGATTCATACTACTGGTTGTTCTTACCAAGGACCATTCAACAATGGAATGGCCTTGTAGAGGGTAAAGTGGAGGGCTTCCTCAAAGGAAGCCCCCAACATTGCTAGTATTTGTAGGGGACCATTAGAATGGTAGTCTAGGGTTTTAGGAGCTTTACAGCAATGTATGTAGGAATGAGAGTTTGCCTCTCCACTGCCATATTGGTGATATAAGGCTGCTTGAAGTGTAGTGTATTAGAATTAGAATTACAGGCCCATATCGTTGACAAGCTGTCTGTGTAAAACTATGGAATGCATGGTTAACTGGCACCTGGTGTGGCATCTGGAACGGCACCACCTCCTTGCCGATGCCCAATGTGGCTTCTGTGCTGGCAGTTCTCTGGTGGATCTCACTTTAGACTGCAGTACAGAGGCCTTTCTCCACAGCACTTGGTGGAGAAGGCAGAATATACCACATGGCGCCATGGTATATTGGAGACCTTGCACTGGTGGGGGCTCAGGGGGAATTTGCCCCTCTTCCTCCAAAACTTTTTGTCTGAACAGACCTTCAGGGTGGATGTGGGTAGCACCTACTCCTCAACCTCTCTGCAGGAGAATGGTGTCCCACAGGGGGGCATCCTTAGTGTGACACTCTTTCCTGTTGCAGTGAATGACTTACCCTCCTCTGTTCACTCCCCCTGGTACAGTCGCCCCTTCCATCAGGTACCAAGCTGCCACAATGCACAGCATTGAGCATCAGCTGCAACTGGCACTCAATAGCACTAATGAGTCTGCCACCTCACATGGCTATAAGTTCTCCCCAGACAAAACAACAGTCCTGCACTTCTGTTGTAAGCAAGGGCTTCACCCAGAGCCTCAGCTTACCCTGAATGACCGCCTCCTCCCAGTTGTAGAGGAAGCCCATTTTCTTTGTCTCTGGTTTGACAGCTGTCTCATGTGGGTTCAGCAGACATGCCATCGTTCGGCATGTGCAGAAGTTACTTATTGCAACCTGTAAGCAGGGCAAGACTTGTATTTACATAGGTCCCCAGGCATGTCAGCAGTATTGGCAACAAGAGGGCGGATGCATGGGCATATGCCCATGCCCATCAGGTGGCTCACCTGCCAGAAGAACTGGGCATTCCCATTCCCTCCTCCAAGGTTCTGCTGATGGTGTGGTGGTCCCAGTGCACTTGTTGATATTTACGTGGGCTTGCACTGCTTAACTTCAGTTGTTGTTTGTTGGTGTTTAAGGTCCCATCAACTACAAGGTCATTAGAGACCCATCCACTGCATAGTTCTAATGCATAGACTGCACAGACACTACACTAATGCGACAATTATTGGGTATTAGCAGTACCCAGCTTTCCCGAGCGACCACCCATGTCAGTACTAACTGGGCTTGCGTTGCTTGACTTCATGATCTCACGGGAACTGGTGTGTTCAACGCAACTTGACCTTTGCATTTTATTTTCCCTATTTAGTGGGCTTTTGTTCTTATTTATTGTAACACCCCACCAGGGTGACTGTCTTTCTGGGCCCTAATGACCTTTCAAGTCGATGGGCCATAAACAACTGGACAGTTTCAAAGCCAAGTTTTAAATGGCTACTTGCCGCCTTCCCCAAAGGCAGTACTGATCATAAAGGTCAGCATACCAACAAGAGTTTGGACACCACCCTCTGACAATGGCCCGCAATACTGCCCCTGGCCCTGACAACATCCATTACCAATTGCTATGGCATCTACCTGAGAAGGGTCTATCCTACTTCCTTGAGAATTTTAATTTTATTTGGCGGCAGGATGAAATCCCTGCAGGCTGGTGAGAGGCTATCATCATTCCCCTCCCAAAACCTGAAAAGGATAGTAGCCTCCTGACGAATTATAGGCCCATATCGTTGACGAGCTATCTGCATAAAACCATGGGACGCATGGTTAACTGGCGTCTGGTGTGGTTTCTAAAATGGCACCATCTTCTTGCAAATGCCCAATGTGGCTTACATGCTGGCAGGTCTGCAGTGGATCATTTGATCTCACTGGAGACTGCAGTATGTGAGGCCTTTCTCCACAGACAGCACATGGCGCCATGATATATTTTAGACCTTGCACCAGTGGGGGCTCAGGAGTAATTTGCCCCTCTTCCTCCATAGCTTTTTCTCCAACTCGACCTTCAGAGTGCATGTGCATAACACCTACTCCTTCGTTTTTCTGCAGGAGAATGATGTCCCACAGGAGAGCATTTTGAGTATGACACTCTTTGCTGTTGCAGTAAATGGCTTACCGTCCTCCGTTTACCCCCCTCATACATCATCATCATTTCAATCATCATCATCATCATACCCTTCTCCGGTTCAAAACCAGATCGGGTCTGCGAGTTCCAATCTTCCACCCCCCGCCTATCCCCAACCAGGCCCGCACCCACCCCGCGCACCCGCATGTCCTTTTGTACCACCTGCTCCCACGTGTGCTTTGGTCTTCCCCTCCCCATGGTGCTCCCCACCACCTGCAGTCCCAAGATGGACCTAACTAGTGTCTCCTCCCACTTCTCATCATATGCCCATACCACCTCAACCTGCTTTCTCTCATCTTCTCAGCGATGTCTCCCACCCCTAGATTCCCTCCAACATGGTCGTTTCGGATCCTGTCAGCTCGTGACACCCCAATCATGAAGCACAGCATCCACATCTCAGCCACCTGCATTCTCCTTTCATGGTCCTTACTCACGGCCCAACACTATGAGCCATACAGCATATCTGGTCACACCACAGTTCTGTAGACCTTGCCCTTCAGCTTTATAGGCACCCGGCAGTCACATAGGACTCTGCTTGCCTGTCTCCACTTTAGCCAACCTGCTTTGATCCTATTGGACACATCTGAGTCTATTTCTCCATTTTCCTGGAACACTGATCCTAAGTATCTAAATTCCTGTGCTGCTGGTATCACCTCACCTCCTGCACGAACCTCGCCCCCTGGTCCCTGACCATTCCAGTTGAAAGCTAGATATTCTGTCTTTCTCATATTCACCTTCAGGCCCCCTTTCCATAGCTACCTGGATGTCTTGTAGGCCCTTCTGTGCCTCCTCTTTGGACTCTAAAAGTTTTCCCATATCGTCAGCAAAAACCAAGCACTGAGGGGCCCATTCTCCTACTCCTGTCAGCAGCTCATCCATGATTAGAGTAAATAAGTATGGGCTAAGAGCTGACCCTTGATGCACACCCACCTGAACCTTGAAGCTTCTTGTGTTACCCCAAGCTGTCCTCACCCTAGCATTAGAGCCATCATACATATCTTGCACTATTCTAATGTGTCCTTCATCTACCCCTTTTCTTCATAGCGCGTCCCACACTACCTGTCTAGGGACACTATCATAAGCCTTCTCCAAGTCAATGAATACTGCATGGAAGTCCTTCTTGAATACTGCATGGAGGTCCTTCTCTGCCCTATACTTCCCTATCATCTGCCTTAGGATAAATATTGGCTCCATTGTGGACCTACTGGGCATAAACCCAAACTGATTTCCCTGGACAGTAGTGCATTCTCTGAGGCGCCCTTCAATGACTCTTTCCCACAGCTTCATAGAGTGGCTCATTAGTTTGATGCCTCTATAGTTTCCACAATCCGGGGCATCACCTTTGCCCTTGAACAGTGGAACTATCCAGCTTTCCCTCCATGTTGATGCCATTCTGTCTCCATTTGCTAACTTATTGAAGAGCCTCGTTAGCCATGCTATTCCTGTGGTCCCCAGGGTGTGCCAAACATCCATGGGAATCTTATTAGGGCCTACTGCTTTGTGTCCTTTCATCTTTTGGAGGGCACAGACTATTTCTTCCTCCATCACCCTGGCCACTGCTTCTGAGGTGCCTGGGGGCTCTCAATGTTCCTTCCCTAGTTGGCAGCATTTAGGAGGCCATGGTAGTACTCCTCCCACCTCTTGGATATTTCTTCTGGTTGAAATAGGACTCTACCACTGCTATCCTTGACCGTTATGGCCCTGGTTATGTCTTTATTAGTTCGGTCCCTGGTCTTGGACAATATAAAAACAGTTATCTTGCCTTCTTTTGTCCCTAACTCATCATATAGTGCCTCATACTTTTGGCGTTTAGCCAGAGCAATTTTCCTCCTAGCATTCTTCCTTGTCTGAATATATGTGGTCTTTGTTTCCTGGTCTCTCATGTTCTGTCACCTATGGAATGCCACCTTTTTTAGTTTGATGGCTGCTTCCACCTCCTCATTCCACCATCATGACTGCCTACTCTGAGGATTGCCTCCTACTCTTGCCATACCAAACATTGTCTTCCCACATCTCCTGATTGTCCTGGCAACCCTGTCCCACATGGCATCAGCAGACCCTTCCCAATCCCAGTCTACCTGATGAGAAATCTCTTGCCTGAATTCCTCTGAGCTAGCTGGCAAATGCCACCTAATGACTGGTTCTGCTTTCCATGGATGCCTCCTGACTTCCCCCTTCATTAAGATTTCCAGCATGAGCAACTTATGCCCACTGTCTTTCTGGAAATCTTCACTGGGAAGTGCCCAGCAGTCTTGGGTCTCTGCCCTATGTTGCTGCTCTACCATGAAAAGTCTATTTGGGACCTCCCCTGTGAGGAATGAAAGGTGATGAGGTGCTTTTCCTTCTTTTTGAACCATGTATTGGCTAATGCAAGACTGTGTGCTTGCACTGGCTCCAGGACTTTCTGGTCTGGCACCCCCAATAATTAGGCGTTCAGTTCCTGTGCTTTGGCAGATCCTGCCCTTCACTATCTGAACCTCTCTGTCAAAGTCCCTCCAAAAATCATCTCTTATTATATCCCCCAGGCCTGCCTGGGGGCATACACACTGATGAGGTGGAGCCCAATGCCCTGCCAGACTATGGTTACTAGCATCATCCTACTGTTTATATGCTTGACTGCCGTATCCCCCTGCTGTAGCTCATCACTCAATATAATCCCCACCCCATTTTGTCCTTCTTCACTGCCAGTATAGATAAGTTTATATCCTTCCCCCAGACCTCTTGATCTATTTCCCCTTCATTTAGTCTCCTGTAAGAAAGCTATATTGATACGTGTATGTTTAAGGGTGTCAATGAGTTCCCCTGTTTTCCCTGAGAGCATCCCCACATTCCAGGTCCCTAACCTCATTTTTGCCCCTGTAATTTGTATGACAGCTCTGACTGGGGGCACCCGAGTCAGACGTCTGGAACTCCCAGCAATAGTGACAGGGCTTTCTGGGGGGGGGGTGTCGTCCTACCCCACAGGAGACACTCATTAGTTGTTGCAGCATTGCCAAATGAGTGGAGGTCCCACACTCACCTGGCTAGATATCATTCACACTACCAGAGGCATGCAGTTGTACTACCACATGTCCCCAGCAGGGAAAAACCACCACCAATGACCAAACACACCAACAATAACAACACTAATAATAGGGATAACAATAACAACAATATTAATAATGATAACAATAACAATGATAAGTATAAAAAAAAGAAAAACTTTTCACTGTCAGCTGTTGGTGCCCCCTGCAAGTGCCACGTGGCGACTGACTAAGCAGATAGCATGCTACACTATAGCAGACGGTATCAGTTGGGAGTGCCATGAGGTTAGGCTTAGCAGCCAAATCCTCACAACAACTTCCCTACACCACAAACGCACCCTAAACACTGACAGCCCTACCTTATTCTGGAAACCCTGGTTTATCGCCTTGATAAAGGCGGTTTTTATTTTTTGAAAAGAGGAATTTATCCTAAAAGCAGCCAAAATCGTTGAGCACGCGATAGCACCAGGGCATTGAGCCGTTATTTTTGTCGTTCCAGTTTCGGTTATGGTTCACGTCAAATAAATATATCGGTTCTGTTACGGTTTTCGTTCCAGTAAAAATATCGGTTTTTCTGGTTTACGGTTTTTCGGTTTCATTCCGAATATTAATTTAAAAAAAAAATTAATATGTATTAAACATAATTTTAAAATACAGTAGATTATACTTAAAATATCATCATCATCATCTCACCCTCATCCCGCCTGAGGCAGGGTTGGGTCTGTGGGTTCTAATCCTGCACTCCCGTCTATCCCCCACAGTCCCCCTCCACCCCGCATGCCTCCATGTCCCTTTACACCACCTACTCCCATGGCCATTTAGGTTTTCCTCTACCCCTGGTGCCCCCAATCACCTGTAGTCCCATCATGGACCTAATAAGTTCCTCCCCTCCCCTCCTCATCACATGCCCATACCACCTCAACCAATTCTCACCATTTCTGTGATGTCTCCCACTCCTAAGCTACCTCTAACTTACTAGTTTCGGATTTGGTCAGATCGTGACACCCCTCTCATGTAGCGTAGCATATGCATCTTAGTCACTTGCATCTGTCTTTCATGGTTCTTCCTAGCTTCCCAACACTCTGAGCCATAAAGCATAGCAGGCCTAACGACAGTTCTGTGAACTTTGCCCTTCAACTTTATTTGCATCCATATGTCGCACAGGACCCCACTACCCTGTCTCCATTTCAGCGATCCTGCCTTAATGCTATGGGTCACGTCAGAATTATCCCCCATTTCTCTGGAAAATGGATCCTAAATACCGAAACTCTTGCACCACTCATATCACCCAACCCCACAACGAATCTCACCCCCTTGCTTCTGGGCACTAAAATTCAAAGCTAGGTACTCAGTCTACTTCATATTCACCTTAAGCTCCGCCTCCCTCCCCTCTTTCCACAGGTGTCGAACCGATAAGAGCGATATTTTTTTTGGTTCGGTTCCGGTTTTCGTTCCGAGCAAAAATAACGGTTTACCGGTTTTAGGTTTCCGGTTTCGTTCTGGTTCGATGCCCTGGATAACACACAACCGATTGCACACGCCACCTAGCGACCATCCGTTAACCCCTCCCATATAGTCGTCCCTTTATATGGATGACTTTTCATTCTGGTACCAGGCTGCCATGATGCATGGCATTGACATCACCTGCAACTGGCACTCAATATTGCCAATGAGTTTGCCAGCTCACGTGGCTATAAGTAATCCCCTCAGAAAACAACAGTCATCCACTTATGTCATCAGTGAGGGATTCACCCTGAGCCTCAACTTACCCTGAATGGTCGCCTCCTTCCAGTCATAGAGGCAGCCCGGTTCCTTGGTCTCCATTTTGACAACCGTCTGACGTGGGTCCCACACTTTAAGGAGTTGAAGGCTAAGTGCCTTCACTCCCTGAATATTCTGTAGTGCCTGCATGGAACTGATTTTTTGGCGGGTCAGATGGTGATGCTTTGGCTCTACCGATCACTCGTTCGATCGCGTCTTGACTATGGCTGTGGTGAACATGGCCTGGCCGCTCCATCTACTCTCTCAATGCTGGACAGTGTGCATCATTCTGACATCCAGTTGTGCATTGCGGCATTCTTCACAAGCCCAGTGCTCAGCCTTTATGCTGAGTCCGATGAACCACCACTGTGTGCGGCAGTGCTTGTCAGCTACATATATTGTGCAACCACAGCACCCTACACACACAGTCGTTCTTAGTCAAAATCTGTGACGGCCATTCAACCGCCAGCCAGGGGTTCCCCTCCATTTGGCATGCAGTGGATGGATGGTATCTCTGGCCTGGGTGTGACTCTGCGTAGGGTGCAGCCTGTACTGCCGGCCTCTGTGCCGCCCTGGACAGTACCGGAGCGAAGTTGCAATTGGATGCTCACAGCCTTCCCCAAAGCCAATACCAAGATTTTGGATGCTTCTCTCTTACCTATCGGGGCTATGTTTTTGTTTACCTGGCTGCATTGAAGGATGGCACCTTGGTGGGTTGGTCAAGCCTTTACACCTGGCCTTGACACTTTCCAGGCATCGCCAGTGTCTTATCTCCAGAGCTAACAGGTCAGCACAATGCACTGGAACTCATCCAATGTTTGAATCACCAACACTTCATGGTTGCGACTGACTCCCTATCCTCCCTTCAGCTTTTGCACACTTTTTATAGCAGTCATGCCATCATCCAGTGTGTGCATAGTTTGCTGCTCATGATTCGCAAGCCGGGCAAGACAGTGTTGTTTATGCGGGTCCTGGGGCATGTTAGCATCAAAGCCAATGATGTACCCAACACTGCTGTCTGCTCCTCTGACGCTCTCTCGATGGTGTGGCAGGCCGTCCATGAACAATGGTGGTCCCAGTTGTTTGCAGAGATCACCAACACACTCTGCACACTGAAGGACACTCCAGTGCACTGGGTGTCTTAATGCCACCAGTTGCAGAGGGAGGAGGTAGTGCTTGCTCGGCTGCAAATCGGTCAGATGTTCCTCACCCTCTCCTACATATTATGGAGTGAGGATCAACCATGGTGTGACTGCTGTTGGGAGCCTCTCACAGTGGCACACATCTTTAGCCATTGTGAGGGATACGGTGAACTTAGATGCCGACTGGGAGTCAGTCCAGAGCTCTCCACCTCACGTGGGGATGACCCCTAGAGGGTTGAGAGCTCAATTGTATTTGTGAAGGAGGCTGGCCTCTTTCACAACATTTATTCTAGATGCTCTTTTCTTTCTGGCATCTTTGCCTTTTTTTATTCTTGATTTTTGGCTTTTGCCTTTTTATTTCTGTGTTGGTTTTGGCTTTTGCCCTTCAATGTTAGTGTTTGTTTTGGCTTTTTGCCTTTTTATTTGTGTCTGTTTAGGCTTTCGCCTGTTTAGCTTTGTCTGTTTTGGCTTTTGGCCATTTTATATCTGTGTTTGTTTTGGCATTTGCCCCTTTTATCCTTATGTGGGTTTTGCCTTTATTCCTTGTTATTTATTTGGCTATTGCCTTTTACTTTATTAGTCTTAGTGGGCTTTTCCCTCATTTATTATCATCATAGTGGGTGGGCCTTTTACACCTCCACTACTGTGATTGTCTTTCTGGGCCCTAATGACCTTCATAGATGATGGGCCCTGAAACACAAACAAACAAACGAACACACCACCCTATGACCATATTGGGGACATGATTTTATCTATATGGGTGGGTCATAGGCTGGCAACTTTGTGGGTTGGTCAGCCTTTACAACTGCTCATCTCATAGGGGGCTGCCTTCCAGATGTTGCCAGTGTCTAAACTGCAGACCACACAGCTCTGCATAGGGCACTCAAACTGATCCCATGGGCAGAGTAAACTGCTACATTGGTGCGTCCCTGGGTGGCGGATGGGGGAATCCCTGTAATCCCTCCTGGATGTGCTGAGGGAAGGAGTGAAGTAAAATTGCTCCTGCAGACCAAATCCCCTGTGTGTGCCCAGGTAGAATAGGCACACAAGATTCTCGAGACGTAGACTGCACAAAACCACCATCATGGATTCACAAAACCATCTTGTCTTCACCCGGATAAAACCACCATTGTGGTTTGACGTGTTTTCAGTTGGTGTAGGCTCCTCACTGAGGTCGCTGTAAAAACGCCTACCCCCGTGTTAGCCATGCATGGAGACCCATACCCTTGGGAGAAGTGGATCCTGGTGATTGAGGAGGCATATGCTCTGAAATGTCTCTGGGCCACTTCACACTGGTGAGGTGGCTCAGTCATTGAGGGCTTACATTGAGGCCAGCCTCTTTCACAAAAACTAGCGAGCTCTCCACTGCCTGAGGGTTATCCCCAAGTGATGTGGAGAGCTCTGCGCTGACTCCCAGTAGCCATCTAAGTTCTCGGTATCTCTCACAGTGACTAAAGATGTGTGCCACTGTGAGAGGCTCCCAACAGAAGTCACACCATGGCTGATCCTCACCCCGTAGAATGTAGGAGTGGGTGAGGAAGGTGTGACCGATTCGCAGCCGAGCAAGCACAACCTCCTCCCTCCGCGATTGCCGGCACGAGGACACCCAGTGCACTGGAGTGTCCTTCAGTGTGCAGAGTTTGTTCGTGGTCTCCGCAAACCACTGGGCCCGCCATTGGTCGTGGACGGCCCGCCGCACCATCGGGAGAGCGTCGGAGGAGGGGACAGCAGTGTCAGGTATTTCTGGCATGTGGGCCACCTGACGGGCATGGGCATCTGCCATCTCGTTGCCCACGATGCCAACATGCCCC